>JAWWLV010000040.1:628391-640891 GCA_035041135.1 Platyrinchus mystaceus
TGAAGCACTTGGCCTGGAAAAGCAGGATGCTTTCAAGATGTCATGTTTGGATCAGCAAACCTGTGCCCCGGCCCTCAGCCTGTATCTGCTCAGCACTAATCCAGGATCAGTTAAACACCACTATGGATGTGAGCAAGATCTGGCTCCACTGCTCTGTTGGCAGAGGCACAAAGGGTGACTCTGACAACAAGACGTATCCTGGAGCTTGCTGTACCACTGAGCACACCATTGTCTCTTACTACCATGGGCCATTTGTCAACAAAACTGTTGCAAGACCCCGAAAGCTGCTCATGAGGGACCAAGGTCCGGTTCAGTGAGAGCGAGCGGGCAGTGAGAGCGATTGTTCTTTATTTTTGGGCTGGAACAACCTTGGCAGCCCACTCACAGAATCGTGTCTGGTTGGCTGAAAATGAAAGGGATCATATAAATCAATAATGGCTGAAAAGTCACTCTGTCATGTCCCTTTGAAGATGCTGTACTGAAGCCAAGCTGGCTCCCGGGGCACCGCCTATTAACCCACGCAGGGGTCACGGCTGGAGCTGCTCAGGAAAGTTTGTACCATCTTGCTCAGGGGCTTTGTTTAACTTCAGCTGCTGTAACAGAGCACCTAAATAACAAACGCAGTTTGGAACACGGACAACAGCCAACATGGCAGAGACAAAAAACAACTGCAACAATCCAACAGTAAAGGGGAAGGGACCAGTAACAGCCCACGATTATCACCCAGCTGCAGGGCACGGCAGGGGTTGGGGTCCCGTCCCAGTGCCCAGTACAAGACCCTGATGAGGCAGGAGGCAAATCCTTCTGTATTTGATGCAGCACAGCTTTTGTTTAACCACAATTAATGGAAAGCCTGTAGCTTTTGCTGGTAGCACAGAAGGCACCTTATATATCCTGCTCCCCAGATAATACTCCACTGTATTCTATATATTGCACTTAATATCACCTTGTCAGTCACAGAAGCAATAATACATTAATGAAACCCAGCAAATAATTATTGTGCACAATCAGATTATGCTTTATTAACAGTATCATAATTGAGGAATCTCTGCACATCAACCGTATTGTCCACGGATGTGCACAAGACCCCTCTGTTTATGCACGCCCCTGGACCAATCAAACAACAGCCATCACTAATAAAGGTTTATTTAATTCTCACAGTAAAATTTTAATATCACCAGCAGCCTGGGGAAGCCTCAATGCGTGGATTTGCTTGACATCAGATCGTTTTCATTCTGCTAGTCCCAATACTTCTTAATCTTTAATATCAAGGCAATTAAAATTAATGGCCACTCATCCAGAGCCACTGTGGGCAGTGTTTCCTTGACATCAATTGTTTGATGGGATTACCTAGAGGTTAAACTAACAAGCAAGGTTTAATTGGAAGCAATGAGAGGAGCAATGCTCGTACGTTATGTTTAACCCACACACCACATCCACAGGAACATCCAGAAACGTTAAACTCTTCCTGAGAGGAAAGCACAGCACAGCATGGGGGCTGCTGGAGGAGCCACAGCTCCCGGGAGGAGCTGCAGTCCCCACTCCACCCCCTCTGCCCAAGGGTGTCCCCAGGACACAGGTCAGTGCAGGGCCCCGGCCTGGGGACACGGGGAACACGCGGGGCTGTGGCCGCAGCCGGGCACACACGGCTTTCCAGGGCAGCTGGACCTGGCCAGGAAGGGCTGGGCACTGCTCCAGTGGGCTGTGCCAGGCAGGATTTAGGACCCCTGCCCAACTGGAGCACATCCTGCCCTGCTCATGCCACTGGCATCCCAGGGATGACCAGGATGCAGCTGCTGAGCCCTCCCGTCAGCACTGGGACCCGGCTCCTCACCCAGCCCTATGCTCACCCTAAACATGGAAGTCCTCGCCATCACAAGCTGCCTCACAACACATTTTTCATTAAAACAAAGTATCTCTTCACATAAAAAAAACAATGAACATCTTTCTCCTCCTGATCATTGAAGGCCAATTAATTAATTGGGCTTAATTGTATATTACATTTCAAACAATACTGTTGCACTTATTTATCATGTTAATTGCAATGTTAAATAAAAAGACAATAAATTATTACTGAAATCATCAAGATGCCTAATGTGGGATTTGGGATGGGGCAGGCCTGCCTTGTGTCTCCACAGTGGCTGATTTCCTGGGATAAATCAGTGCTCATTCTGCAAAGATGCACCAGACACAAGAGCATCACTGTTGGAATTAGGGAACTACAGATTCATGGATCACAGAAATCTTTCCATTGTGTTTCCATGTTTGTAGCACAAAGTTTATGTTCCACACCTAAAAAACGGCACAAACCAGAAAATGCTGAAAATCAGTGTGGTGCAGTTATGACGTGCCATTTTTTCCCTTGCTTCCACATGAAGTGCAGGGGTAAGAGCCCCTCCATCCGTGGCTCTCCCTGTCAACCTGCTCACAGAAACAGACTCAGAAACAGCAGGGGCCAGAGAGGTGCTGGAAACCAGCTCCTGAATCCTTTCTTTAAAAGAATGTTAAAACTATTCCCTTGTCAACCACATCCTTCTTTTGTTGAAGCAGTGAAAGATGTTATTGCTGTACTCCACTGCCACGCTCTCAGCACTGGCTGTGCCCCCTCTCCAGCCCCTGTGATGGACTGATGGTCATTCATGACACCCTGAAAGAGGCTCATCTGCAAAAGTATAAAATATCAGCCTCACAGCCATGGTAGGGTAGAACAGATGACACAGTTTATCTCCCTCCAACATGTGCTGATGGGGTAGCTCTAAATTACAGCAAACAATGTTCTCTGCTAAGGACACTTTTTTCCTCAGAATTACCTTTTCCATATTCTTAGAAATTAAATTGCGTAAGGTGTTCATCTTAGTAGTTTATCTTTATGCTTTTCTTAAAAAACCCTTCTCTACATATTATTTTAAAAACCAGTATCAAAACTGAAACCATTGATCTCCCATCTACAACGAAACAATTCTTGGAGACAATTTTCTTTGCAGCTTGGTAAAGTGCCATGGCAGCAAGATTTCCACTGAGCAACTTAATCTGGGGGGAGGATCACCCAAAACACCCACTAATTAAGTGTCTGAGGGAGAAAATGTTCTGCTGTGAATCTGTCCCCAGCACTTACAAGGCACGGACAGTACACCTTGGATCACTGCTAGGAGAGGCTATGGAGGAGCCTGGCACAGTGTCAGACACAGCAAGGTCTGAGGGGCGCTTGGTCAAGGCTGGAAATACAAATCCTTAGAGATTTTCCATGAAAGCCCTGAGTAAGGTGTAGCTCAGACACTCACTTGGATGCCATTGCTTGTCCCCTGCAAGGCTGCTCCTGCCAGGGTTTCAATGACTCCTCAATTCCCTGAGTTCTGGACTGCACCTGCCTAGTTCCATGCCCCATTCCCAGGCTTTCCCATATCATCCTGAGGTTTCCCAAGCCATTTCTAACATCTTGCCATTGCCAAGGCCCCAGCCCTGTGTCCCTGGTGCCCTTGCTCCAGGCTGGCCATGTCATCCAGCAAGGCTGAGGATGCTGGACACGGCGCTATGGAGGACGCAATGCAGCTACTCCCATTGCTCACTCAGACTTCCTAATGGATTCAAGAAACAACTAATTCATGCCTGTATCAAATATTAAAGAGACAAACCTATATTCCTGTCACAGGCTCTCTGCCACTGCTGTGTCGTTGGACCATCTGCCTGCCTTTTACTTCATTCTACAGCATATACATTAAATCTTATCAAACAACCAATTAAGAAAGAAATCAGATCTATTAGCACTAGAAGCAATCAGTTATGGCTTCTCAAATGTTCCATCTCATTTCCTTTAGTCACTTCAGCCTTATCTAGATCTGATTTTTATCTGTCCACTCGGTGGGATCACTAACCCCTTCCCTGCCAGGCCCAACTCACTGCTGGGTGTGCAGGGAACAGTTCTTCACAGGTCTGGTGGGCTCCTTCCCATGTCATCTCCCCCAGTTACATTTTAACAAAGCTGAAGAACTTTCGGTTTCTTCAAGTTGGTGTTGATGGTGTGGCCTTTCCTAACTACACAGCAGGCTGCCTCAGATCACATGGAAGATTTCTGGACACCACTTACTGAAGGAATTGCCACAAACCATCTCATGCCAAGGACTGAAACCAGCAGCAAAATGTAGGGCTGCAGACCACAGTGTCCTGGCACTCTGCTCTCGTGCTGTTTGGGTGGTTCCAGGCATCCACAGCAGCCACAGGGATGCCTGAGGGCATGGGAGAGCAGCCCAGCAGCCACCACAGCTGCCCTGCACCCTGCAGTCACTTGTGAGATGCTAACAGCAATGAAGGAGCAATGCGGGAGGGGACAAGTTGCATGCTGAATTTCCCTCAAAAAATTCCTGCCCATCACCACAGCCATTTGTAAATGGACTGGGAGAAACTGTCCCCATCTCCATCCCGTACCTTCCCCCGGCACTGGGCACTTCCCACCCTGTTTGGAGAGCGGCACGTGCTGTGTGTGCCAAAGAACAGGCAAGGAGAGAGCAAGGCACACACACGTGTCCTGGGGCAGTTCTGCCAGTGTGGGCACTGTGGGTGCATCCAAAGTCGAGTAATTCCAAATTTGGGAGAGCTGGGCAGCCTTTCATTTGAAAGACTTCAATAAATTGCCTGAATTTTTCATGCATCCAATGGAGACCTATAAAGTAAATCTCAACTCAGGTCTTAATTATAAAGCTAAAGGTTGCATTGCTAATAATGCCAATACTGCAGCCCGTGATCATTAATAGTTAACATACGCGCCGCAGGCACTGTTCCTCTCAAGGACCTGAAATATTGATAAGGGAGCTGAGGGAGCAGGGAGGAGCTGGCACACAGGCCCTCACAACAGGAAGGTGATGGCTGGAAAACTTGGAAACTGCCAAGGCACTTCTCTGCTACCCAAGTTCAACCTTCCCTGAGCTGTGTGAGCCAGATTTGTGTGGGAGTAACTGGGGTTTCTATCACACAGGCCACAAGAAATGCAGAGTGTTTTGCTTCTGAAGCTGCCTGCTCGGTGGTGTCATTGGCCTAAGCACCACTGCAAGACACCGGTCCAAGCTCTACATGTACTTTGGCCCACACAGAAAGCAGCTGCAGCCAAGGAGGGCACACTCCTGACTGGGGAGATGCTGGTTCTCCTGCACAAACTTCACAGGAACAGCTGTTATATGTGGTAAAAAGAGCAAATCTGCCTAATGCAGTTTTGCTACAGAGAAGCCACACTCTTCAGCATAGCGAGAAGCTGAATTTCTGGCTGGCTTAGAAAAACAACTTTGAGCAATCAAAGAAATTCTGATCTATAAAGACAGATTTTACATTTGTCAGTAAAATGTCCTTTCCCTGAAATCATGGTCAGCTGTAACAAATTCAGAGCAGAGGGAGGCTCAGCCAGGAACCTCGCTGCTATACAGAGGGAAAGCTGACATGAAGTAGGGTGCTGACCTTGTTGCCTTTTTGTTTTATCTTCCTCTCTGTACACACACCTTTGTACCTCAACAGAGCCCCAGCTGCCGTGGCACAATGGCTTTCCTGCAGAGCTCAGCCATGTCCATCACCCTGCAAACCTCATCACAGTCAACACGCAAATCTGAAGGGATGACAGAGGTGCTTTGGGCAGGACCTGCTCTGTACTGCTTGCCTCCACTGGAACCACCTCCCAGAGCCTGGAGACAGGTGGCAGCATCTCAGGGGGAGCTGAGAGGTTGACACACTGTGGGGTGCAGGGGGCCAGGACCTGCTCCCCTCGCTGCTCACCTGTGATACCGTGATGCTGCATTTCTTTGCCAGCTCTTCTTTGGCTTCTTCACTGGGGTAGGGGTTACTGAGGTGGGAGTAAAAATACTCATTCAAGATTTCTGTGGCTTGTTTACTGAAGTTACGCCTTTTCCGTCTGAAATGAGAAAAGAAAAACCACAGTTGTTCCTCCCGATGCCAGGGTGTCCCTGTCAGGGTTGGATGGGGGGCAGTGGCCCTTATTTCTCACACCTGTACTGCAGCACACAGAAACACAGCAGAGCTGTCCCAGCACCCTGCCACAGCCACCCCAACACCATGGGAGGGAGCACCAGGCTGCAATGCCGTGTCCTGTACCCAGCTCTGTGGGTCTGGACTCTGCCTCTGGCTTCACACCTCTGACTCTCCCAGAGTTCACCCCACGAGGGCACAGGCCACATTCATCTGTTGTGGCAGAAAAGGTGAGGCAGATGCTGAGCTGGCAGTCTGCCTGCGGCTCCTCCACACCCAGGTCCACAGCCCAGTCCACAGCTCCCGGTCTCTGAGTCCCTCTGTGCCCTCCTTCCCCTCCTTCCCTTCAGCACACGTCAGCAGGGGCTCCTGCACAGCTCCCTGGGGCGAGCACAGTGGAACAGGACAGGGCAGCTGTGCTGCCGTGTCCTCACGTAGCCCTCCCTGAGCTAATTGGCTTTTGACACCAAGTGGATTTCAGGGCTTTGTGAGGGAGACCCATCTGTGCCCTGTCCTGCTGAGGGCTGTGTGAGGCCTGGGCTCTGGCCCCACATGGGACAGGCATCAGGGTGTGCCACCCTGTTGGAACAGGGAGCCTTGCGGAGCGCACCGGCACGCGCTCCAGCCGTCGGGAGCCGCCGGCCCCTGACACGGTGGCAGACGGCACAGGTTCCAGTGGCAGCGCCTGCACAGCTGCAGTGCCATCCCTCCGTGCCGACGGCTGCTCTCCTTCGGCAGAACATCCTCTGGAAAGCTCCAGTTCAACATTTCCTTGGAGCTTCTTCCCCCAGGGCTGTTGCAATCACTGCTGGCGCCCCAGGCCAGCCGGCAGCCGAGCACAATCCCCAGCGTGCTCTTCCAGAGTATCACGATGCTGCTAACTGCACTGTATCCTGGAGCAGGCAGGCTCCCTCCCTAGAGCTATGTTTATCTCATTACTGTGCTTCCGCTCATTTTGCCTTATTTACCTTCCTCCTTTTTAAAGAAATCACTTTAAAATGTGCATCTGCAGGCTCTACCTTCGCGTTCCTGGAGCTCTCCACAGACATCTCCTCCAACTGCCTGCAATTACCCTGATTTCCCACACCTGCCAGTGACCTCCTTGTTAATAACATTATTTTGCTCTTGTTTAGCTACTCACAGCTTTCAGGTGTGAAGTGTGAGCTGCTGGAGGAGGGAGGCTCCGCATGGTGCCTGCTGCTCCTCCCTGTTCTGCCCGGCTCCACTCCCGCTCTGCCCGGCTCTGCCAGCTGCCAGGGCCCTGCTCTGCCGACAGGAGGCCTACGAAAGGAATGGGGCTGGGGATCCATATCCCACCTAGGCCTCCAAACAAATCTGACTGTTCCTACAAACCCCCCTCCTAATCCCTGTCTGCCTGCCTCCTGGCAGCCTGTGGAGCAAGCAGCCCACTCTGGCTGTGGGGACGGGCTCCAAGCTCTGGCAGCAATGTGGGTGTCCGAGGGAGGGAAAACAAGTCTAGTCTTTGCACTAAAATATGTAGAAAAGACCTCGCTGTGTCTGAAACCTCTTCCCCCCCAGAAAGAAATGGGGGCACTTGCCTCTGCCTTACCTGGCATCGAGGAACCTTGATCTTAAAATCATTACTGCTTCACAAGTGCTTTGTTTGAGCTGCATCTGGATGGAGCTGAATTTTCGATGAATGATGCCCACCATCCTTTCAATCTCCTTGGGAGAAATGGGACGTGTCCGGCTCTGTTCTCTAAGGAGGTTCATCACATGTGTGGTAAATTCATTACATGCCTGTGGAGGAAGAAGAGACTCAGACATGGGTTTGTGCTGTTCCACAAGGACACAAGCAGTTGGGGGAAAGACAGCAATGGGAACTGAGGGACGCTTGCACAGCCCCATCCCTCCACACGCAGCCACGGCAGCAGATCCCACACACCCTGTCCAGGAGACAAGGGGCCATCCTGGAGCAGCCAGGGGAGCCAAGTGACCATGGCACTGCTCCTTCCTGCCATGCTCATCCTTTTCCACATCCCCACATCCCAGTGGAGGGGAGTGGTTGGATCAGTGCCTGTGCCAGCTGCGAGCAGGAGCAGGATTTGACGGGAGGTGTGAGCACACCTCAGAGCCAGGTGGGCAAAGCCTGGGCAGGGCAGCCCCGACCCCCACGCCCTCACAGCACTGAGGAACCCCAGACCTTTCTGAGGCACCATGTGTCCCCTCAGCAGGTGGGTTTCAGTGACACTGTGCCCAGCCTGGCCCACGCCAGGCGGCCAAGGCGCTGAGGGAGGGAAGGCACAAGGAGCCCTTGATTATGACTCCCAGACTATGGCACATTGATCTAAACTTCTCCAGGCAGCACCATCACCAGGAACCCCTTGATACGATCCTCCACATGACCAAGTGGTCCTCACACTGCTGTCCTGCCTTCCTCTTGCTGGAACCTGCTAAAAACTCTGCTAGCTCCCCTTTTCTCTCTAAAGCCAGGTTGCAAAACACCTACACAATGTTCCTGACAATCACATTTTCAGGGATTCTCCCACATTTCAATAGATTATGTGAGGGAAAGGGTTAAAAGTGAAAAGTTTATGCATCTAAAAACTCATAATTTGCTATAACATTTGCTGAACGTCTCACAACTTATTAAGTGAAGCCATCTATGAATGCAAATGCTGATTAGCAATTTGGCAATAGCCCAACATTCGCAGAATTCACATAGCTTTTCTTTAAACCAGTAGTTCATACATGATTAATTAGAACATCTCATTTATGTAGTGTGCACTTTAGCTCATTACTCTAAGTAAAATTCGTTAAGTATTTACATTTAGATAATTAAAATCTGGGTACACCCTTAAGAAAGATGCATACACTTCAGGCAAAGTGATTTTTTTTTTCTTTACACTACTGAAAGTAAATTACAGGCTAATTTACATCCTTGCAGCACTCGTTGGAGGCAGCACTTGGTGAGGCTGGGCAAGCCCTGGTGCAGAGCCCTTTGCCTGCCACCGCCAAGGTCGCGGTGCCGCGGCTGCCACAGCTCATCCTGCCACCACCACCCCTGCATTTCTCGAGACGCTCCAAGCTCCAGATGAAGGAGTTCAATATGCCTCATCCTCACTTCCCATCTGTATATTCTCTTATCAAGGTACAACCTGAGCATGCAAAAGCTCGAGTCCGGCCCTCTGACCACAGCAGGAGCATCAGCTTTGGCTCACATGAGAAATGATGCACAGGGGGAAGGGGACACAGGCACCAAAATGTAGCAGCTTTCCCCAAGCTCAGATAGCAGTTCTGACTGTCCCAAAATACAGCTGAACCCAAGACTTGGGCACTGGGTGGACATTCCGGGCATGCAGCTTGCCACATGCCCCCTTTTCAGATCCGGTGAATCAATTTTAAAGTACAATAAAAATGGCAACAGTTGCATTAGAAATATTTTCATCTTCGTCTTTTCTACAGGAGATATAGTATTGAAAACTGGACATTTCAAAGCAAAAGTGAGTTTCTTGCTTTCAAGAAATAAAAACCTTTGCCTGATTTTACTTGACTTGCCTGATGAGACTTGGTTTGGCTACAACTGCTTGGAGAGCCTGGGTTTAATTCATCTCCACCTGCACCTCCCCTCTGCAGAGCTGCCTCACGCAGCACGGTGGGGGGAAGCACAGAAGACTCTGATGCTTTGTCTTGTTTCTCTTGTTTATTTATAGCGTCCAAGCTACTTGATCCCTTTTCTAGGACTATTTTTCAGGCCTCTGCTTGGTGCCCGAGACATTATTAATAATGTCAGGTTATAAGTGATGGCCTTGTTAACCTGCTCAGAAACCTTGTAGGAGCAGGGATGCTCCTGCTGCCTCAGTGCTTCATCACGACGGCACAGATGAGCACAGGAAAAAGAGAGGAAATGGCCCAAAACAGTGTGTAGAGGCAGGGTGGCAACCAGTGCTCTGTGGGGCTGGTGGTGGCTTCTGAGCCACCACACTTCACCCCAATTCGGGGTGAGTTCAGGAGACATCTATGAACTCAGGAAGTGGGTTCCCAGCTGCTCCGGGAGGCCTGGGACCCTTACAGTACTTTTGCCTACAGCAAAAAATGTATTTCAGTGTAATTACAGCAGATAGCTTTCAATATGTCATCTCTGTTATAGGAGCTGTAAATTATGGAAGGCGCTGCCTGTGCACGGCCATTTCTCCCGGCACCCGGTGAGGGAGCACTGGGTGATGGCGTGACACACTTTCCATTTCTCTTTCCTTTTTTTTTTTCCTTTCCTGAGTGCATTCCCCTAACTGGCAACAAATATCAGGATCAAACTCAGCCTGGACAGCATCCCCAGGAAGGCGCTCTGGTTCCTGCTGGCGCGGGATGGCGGGAGCGCCGGGCAGGGATGGCAGGACAGGTGCCCGGCCGGGGCTCCCCGTGCTCCCCGCTGCAGGAGGGCACCAGCCTCCCAGAACCTGCGGTGCCGCAGGCTGAGATGCCAAGCCCTGGCTGCCTCTCAGGCACTGTGGTGAGACAAACCGGCAGGAGACAGTTTGCTGCCAGGCTGGGGAAATTATCATATTTCTGTCGAGCAGACGTGGCTGGGTGTCAGGATCCGTGGGGAAGCGTGCATGTCTCAGAGCAGCTCCACCCCTCTCTCCTGCTCCAGCAGCACTTGAGCATCCTCCAAAGTTTCCTGTGGTGTGGACGGATGGCTGTGACATTTCAGCTGAAATCTTTGTAAATGGAGCTACAGGGCAAAAAATGCTCCTGCTTCCACCACATCATTAAACTTATTAGAGTCCAAGGATGTTTGCCAGGAACCAGCTGCAAGCACCAACCTGCCACCGCTCTGGCCCAGATCTGCTTCCATCCTGTGTCTCTGTGGCTGTATGAGACACGCTGCTGCTGCGCGGGGCTCGTTAATCCGACAGCCACCCCCATCCCAGCGCTGTGCCCTCACCGGCAGGGCGAGGAGAGCCCAGGGGTCCACACGGGACAGCTGGGGCCTTGAGGGGTCAGGGGAGAACAGGAGATTTGCACGAAGACCCTAACAGGTATATGCCCAGTTATTTGTTCACCACTTGAACAACACACTGAAAGAGGCAGCACAGATGAGGCAGGGCCACTGGCACCCAAGCCACACTGTGCTGCTGGCACCTGGCAGCACAGGGCAAATATTCCTGGTGCTGCTAGCGTGGCAAATGTGGCAGATCACAGGTTCCAGTGGTGAAGGTAAACCCATGGGTCTCTGCAGTATGCTCTTCACTCCAAACAAAGACACCAAGTGCCAGAATCTGCCTGAACCAGGATTACCCTAGTTCCTGTACCAAAGCCCGGTCCAGGAGCTCTGCTGACTCCTCTCTGCCCACTCCTTTTCAATCTGCTCTGGTCGACCTGCCGTGGCCAAGTTGTGGGCCAGAGCCTCCCACTGCCTGCTCTGGGAGCCCCTGGGCTGAGATGGCCAGTGCAGCCTGTGCTCCCCAACTCACCAGACCCAGCTGTGCAACCCCTCATCACAGGGAAGAGGGTGGCACCAAGTGATGGACACCTCTCCTCCTCTCTGCTGCTCTGGGCGAAGGAGACAAACACGGGCTCGCGTGTTGCTTTTGTGCAGTTACAGACAACAGAAAACACTCGGGCATGCAAAACGCATCCTGGCCTCAGCCAGTGGCTCCTTGGAGCCCAACAGACTCCCATCATGGCTCTTTACAGGCAGAGGGGTGGGGAAGGGGAGGAAGGGATGTGGTCCAGAGCGGGCAGCAGCGGGCACTTGCAAGCAGAGGAGAGCAGTGGCAGGTACGCGAACAACTGAGAGACTGATGTCTGACCTGTTCATATTTCTCCAGCTCTGTGTGATAGATTTGTCTGATCTGGGTCAATTTGGCTCTGTAATCTGAGTGTTCAATAGAGTTATCTGAAGACCCTCCAGAGGCTGCTGCGGCTGCAGCTGCTGCCGCCGATCCCCCACCTTTCTCCGGACCTGAGACTCCTTCTGCCAGAAGCATATTGTCTAGTCTCATTAGCTGAGGATCGGGAGGGTCTTCCTCCTGGGCTCCTCGGATGCTCAAACCTTAGGCAGAAAAGAGAGAACAAGAGAAAACACAGTCAGTATTTCTGCATCTGCCCAGCCACTGCCCACTCGCTGCACGCTTGCAAGGAGCCCTCTGCAGCGCCCACCTTGCCTGGGGGCCACGGGCACCAGCCCTGCCCTGGCCCTGCCTCCAGCACCCCATGGGCACCAGATTTGCCCTGGCCCTGCCTCTGGCATGGCCTCAGCACCCCAGCTGGTACCCCCCTCCACAGTTGGCCCCGTGAGGCACAGCCTGGTCAGTGCCACGGGGGGACGGCAGCGCCATGGGACCCTCTCCGCTCCCACACAGAGCAGGACCATCTTCACGAGGTCTTTAAAGGACCCTGCAGCATTTTAAACACCTCACTGTAAGCACCAGAGGGGTGTTCACATGAGGACAGGGACACTTGCCTTCCAGTTGTTTTCCAAGACCCAGCTAAGCCCGCTTAGGGCTGTCACTACCCTGTTTGTTGTATCACTTTGGTGCAAGGCTGTGTGGTAAAAGTGCATTATTTATTTG
>JAWWLV010000040.1:645891-688391 GCA_035041135.1 Platyrinchus mystaceus
TGTCAGTCTTATTTGTGCTCAGCTTGAGGACGCAAAGTACTCGATAGCTCCTCATCACTGCCCGCAGGCTCCGGGGCTGCTCAGGGGGTTCATTACCTGTGCTGGAGTGATCCAGTTCCATCCTCAACCCTGAGCACAGACTGCTGGGACTCTTCAGCAGTTGTCTGAGTTCTGATTTCCACACACATGGCTCAGAAGCTCTACATAAGGATGTGCCCAAGGAACCCTCCCCTTGCACCACCATTACAGTGGCATCACACCGTGCCGAAAACACACTGACGTTAATAATGCTCATTCTACAAACCAACACTTACCCCAACCCCTCGTCTCCACTGTGCTTGGTCAAGGACTTTTTAGTCTTTACATTCTAGGAAGGCTGTAACTATATTTACATATGCATGGAAATACATTGAGCTTGAAGAGCACAGCCAGAAGTGATGCTGCTAATGGAGAATCTGCTCTCTCAACTGCAGCCACCACATACAGACTGTGAGCACAGATCTCCCAAGGAGGAGGAAAACACTGCACTGCACTTCCAGCTGAAAACACCAGATTTCCTTAGTCATGGACTTTATGGATCTCCATAAAGTTCCCCCATAAATCCCTCACAGCAGTAGAATCCTTCATGACCAGATAATTCACTGGATAATTCACCCTTTGCACATCTTTCTTCTCCTGTTCCTGCAGCCATCTTACTCCTCCATCTTACAGTGTTCCAAATACCAAACATGGGCTGCACATGGTTGTGCTCACACAGAGGCACTGGTGCCACTGATGCCAGCACAGCATCCCCTGAGCCTGCAGTGTGTGGCTGTGTCCCCACACCAGCGTGCCACCAGCGCCACCGGCTTGGCAGGACACAGACACCTGACAGTGGGACACCAAGTTTTATTTGTGTTACTGTAAGGGGAACAGCCTGGCTTTATGGAGCAGGCTGTGTGGCACAGGGTGCATAAGGGAAGCAGAAAAGCCACCAGGTACTCCTCAAGATGTGGCTTTGGGGACACTGGGTGCAGCCCCCATTGAATCACTGAAAGGTTTGGGTTGGAAGGGACCTTCTGCAGCTCATCCAGTTCCAACCCCCTCCACAGGCAAGGACACCTTCCACAAGACCTTCCACCAGCTGAAGTTGCTCCAGATTGCTGAGCACAATCTGGACACTGACACCTTGCAAAGCCTCCAGGTGACACGGCCATGCCATGTACCCAGTGTCCCCAAAAGCTGGGGGTGTCCAGGTGCCCAGGGAGCAGGACAGTTCATCAAGTGGACGAGGTCTCTGCTCTAACATTGAGAAAGCTCATGCTTATGTAAAAATACGCTCAAAGTTTTATACATGTAGAATTTCCTACCAATAAATCACACAAATGGATATCTACACCAGGTAATAAAACTGAACAGATTCTAAAACTGATCGGTAAAGTTGCTCATAAATTGTTGTTTTTAGCAAGCTGTAAACAAAAGCTGCATAAGCACCAAGTGAGCCTTAGGAGGGACTCGGCACTCAGAGCACTCCAGCTGCTGCCTGCAGGGAGAAGGCATCAGGTTAGGGCAATGTTTGGAACCTCTCGTTATTGCCCAGCGTTTATAAACATTCCATCTCTGGCTCGATATACTGGCAACAACGGGAGAGGAGGGAGCAGGGACAAATGCTGTGACTTTGTGGCCCCCCGTGGTGCTCTCCTCCTTGCAGGGGTTTACATGACCCAACATACCCACAGTTTGATGGGCTGGCCAAGGCACATCTCTGTGCTCTCTGTATTTCATTTAATTGCATTTCAACAAAAGAAAGAAAGCACATGCAAACCATGCACCAAAGGCAATACTTACCTGACAGGAACAGAAACTATGTGGGATTCCTAGACCAGACACAACAGAAGAACACACTGTAAACTCTCACCTTTTTTTTAAGTTTCAGAATGACGCAGAAATTATTATTTTAGCTGCCTGTCCAGTAGTGAAACACACACGAGCAAGGCCCCTGCTCAGCCCTGCAGATTGGATTACCTGCATAGAGGACCTGGAATCTGCCAGGAACAGCCCTTTCCAGAGTGGTTGCTCCAGGTGGCAGAGGCAGAGATGTCAGCTTTGATTTGAGCTAACAGAAAAGAATCTTTGGATGGAAAAGCTCCAGGACCTTTGAATTAAATGAAAGACCAGAACACTCCACAGAATGTCTGCAATAACAGTCTCTACAGAAAATTATGAGGAACTACATAAATCCACCCTCTTCCTCTTCACACAGGCTCATTAAAGCAGTACTGACTCTCTGGGCAGCTATAATTCTGCTGAGTGATACCCTGGAATCACCCTGTCAATACCCAGTGGTGTGCTGCCTCTCCAACTATCTGTGCCCCTAATATTCCTCTCTTTGATGGGATTTGCTGACCTTTAATCTGATGCTAGTTTACTCTCATCACTGAAGTGCAAGTCAGAGAGCAATAAAACGGCAACCTCACTGATTCAAAAGGGAGAGCTAAAGCGCCACTAACTGTGAATCTAACCTTTTGGAATGGCTCTGCCTTAAAAGGGGAAACACGAAGTGCAAGGCAGCTAAAACAAACAATATTTAATGCTGACTACAAGATTTATGGCAGCCCTCTTTGCATGAGTATTAAATTGGAATTCCAGGGCTGTAAACCGAGGAAGAGGAGAGGGAAGCCAGCGCAGACTGAGCACAGCCCCGTGCAGCCCCTTCCCCACGCCACAGGCACCGGCACTGCCGGCACGGGGAGTGATGGGCGACAGCGGCCGAGCTGCCTGAGCCAGGAGCCTGACAGAGGTCAAGGAGTGTCGGGATAATACTCTCAGGTACACGGTGAGACTCTTGGGGATGGTCTTGGGGACGGCTGTCACTTGGCCTGTCCCCACCTCTCCAGCCCTGAGCTGAGCCAGGGACCCCCTGTCCGGCCGCTCTTATCACCATCCAGAAATGTCCAACAGATGCAGTGACAGTAAAGAGCTGGAGAGTGGTCTGTCCCTGCATGGACCACACAGCATCTCACCTGTTCTTTTAGTTACTCCATAAACTGCAGGAAATCACAACCTGCAACATGAGCCACACGTTCCAATGGGCCCTTTGCCTATCCCAGAGGGACTGACTGCCACTGCATCGCTGGGTCAGGGTGCAGGAGCGTGGCTGGGCACTGTGAAGGCGTGCACCCAAACCCACCACTGCCCCTTGGTAGTGCCACCTGAGCGACCCTTGCCATGGCCAGCACACAGAGAGGAGTGTGGCCTTGGGGAGCACAACCCGTACCCCAACGGCACCCCAGCAGGGGAGTGCGTGCACAAAGCAAGCAAATAAAGGAGACAAATCTCACACATTGTGTACACACAGATCAACACAAAACACACTGAAGTCACAGCACAAAGTAGAAGAGAAATTATTGCATAACAAATTTTTCCTTGGTTCTCTGGGGAAAATAAAGACTGACAGCTTTGGGTTTAACAGGTGCTGCTAGAAGATGAGCTACTTATTAATACTGCTAGGAAGGAAAAGGATGATAAAAACTATAATGTGATTAATTATTTATGTTTACGAGCATGATTTTTAAGAGTTACAGTCTGTCATGCAAATTGCTCGGTCTGGTTCGACTCGACACATCGCAGCCCAGAACGTGCCTGAGGGCTCTGCACAACACGTGTGGCGATTGCCACGGCACTGCCGGGCCACAGAGCCCCCGGCACGGCCTGTGCCCTGCGTGACCCACCTCTCACCCGGCGGCACCGTGGTCAGAGGGGGAAGAGGCTGAAACAGGAGTTTCTCATGAGCACAGATACTGGGAAAACTCCTGGCGTGACTTCCTTTGCAGGCAAACCGATGGCAGAGTGGAGGAGGTGACAGCCCTGGTGGTCCCTGGCCACCCTCCAGCTCGGAGGCACCACGGCCCCCTGAGGGATGAGGCTCCCTCCAGCCTGTGCAGTGACCTGAGCACCACGAAACCGCGGCACCGGCGTCGCCAAAACAGCCACGGATTTGCATGTAGCAATTACTGCTCAAACCCCCACCCGGCTCTTCTGAAAAGAAAATTAGACGTGAACATTTGCAGGAACTCACAAAGACAGACTTTGTCAGACCTAACAGGGCTGATAAGGGGAGAGCTTTTACAAGGGACACCAAGAGATGTATCAGGCGAGCGCGAGGCTGAATACAAAACAGTATTACTGTAAAAAAGAACAAAGAAAAGGCCTGCTCTGCCTAAGAACTGGTAATACATTAAAAATTTAAAACCTGGCACGACAAATCTGGATACTCCCTGCAGAAGACAACTGATATTAATGAACAGGCCTGTGCATTCATTGTCTGGGATCCCAGAGGAAAAAAATAATGCTGGTTACACTGAATTTTTTAAAGAGAAATTCTTCCCTGCACAAACAGCTCCTCTGCCAAATGATCAGCGTACTCCTGGCAGTTTTAACCATCTAAAACCATTCACCTGCCCAAGCACTGGATTCACCTGAAGGTCCCTCATTTCTCCATGCAGTTCCTCAGCACAAGACTCCATCAGAGCCAGGCTGCCCCCCCAGCATTGATTTACTTGGGAAAAAGTGCTCAGGCTCGGCTCAATGCCCCTCTCAGCTCCAGGGAAAGCAGCTCTCTCGGTATAAAGAGGAGTTTCTGGATTGCCTGACCTGGCAGCAGGGAAGATGAAGGGAAGACAAGTCCTTCATTTGCTCAGGCCCCCCCATGTCCTGGAGAAGGGCCCCGGGAGCACCCAGCTGGATTCAGGGCTTGGCAACACTTCTGTGGCCAGGAAAGAACAACCAGAAAGTCGGGAAATGACAAACACAGCACACACTTCTCTGCTGGTGGACACAGTATCAACACTTATGCTGGGACAGAGAGCAGGAGAAGCACTCAGCACTCCATTGGCATTGTCCCTCAGTTGGCACACAGGATGTGGAAGTCTCCATGGGAAACCTCTCCAAGTTGTGTCGTAAGATCTGGGCAGCCACAAAGCCCTTCAGCTCCACCAAATGTGTCATCAAAGTGGAAACATGAACCACAGGGAGCTGACAGAAAGAGCAATACATTTGGGAAGGAGGATCTGGACAAAGCTGGGGGCAGCCAGGGCACCCAAGCCCAAGGTTGCAGAAGGGGCTCAGCCCCTTGGCTTGAGCCACCACACAGCTCCCAGCTCCCCAGGGGTTGTCCCTGAGCTCGGCTTCTCCTGTTCCTTCCCAAAACCTGCGTGACTCCTCACTGGAAGGGCTCTGGAAACACCCCTTACAAACACTGGGGACACCCAGCGCACACCCAAGGCCAGCGTGTGCGGCTCAGCTCAGAGCGCTCGGGTGCCAGAGCGCCCAGCATGGGGAGGACGCCCCAAAACGCGCTGCCCTGGGCTCCACACGGCCTCGCCCTGCCCTGTGTAACAGCACACTCGAGCGCACACAACAAGCTCGTTGTTACCGCTGCGGCTGCCGCGCTCCGGAGGTGCCGGTGTTTGGTGGGCGCCTACCTGCCCGCAGCAACGCGCCAGCGGACACGCTGGGAATATCAGCCTTTCCAGCAGGGTCACCCGTGCAACACACAATTATGCCGGGGTGAGCTGTGGCAGAGGGAACGCCTCAAGTTTTAAACTGTCATTAGAATACCGTGGCCTGGTTTTAACAATGCAGCAGCGCTTCTAATGATCTTTAAGGTAATTCGCTATTCAGACCCCGAGCAAAAGATGCAAATGTACCACTGAAAGCTCCTTATTAAATACCCACAGGCTACAGTTCTGTACAATAAGTGGTCCAGGTCTTTTTAGAACATCCTAATTAGATGAACAGAGATGCAGAAAAATGCAAAACCAGGTCATGCAGCAAAAATGTTGGGGGGAAAAAAAAGCTGCCAAACAACCCCCCTCCAAGCCCCTCATTAAACACCCTCCCCCACCCTGCATCCTTTATTAAACCCTCGCAGTGCGATGAAGGGCAGCCAAAGGCTCCCAACCCACCATTGCCCCCAAAACAGAGGTGCCCGATATTGTTAAAGTTAAGTTTTCAGTTTATTGCCAGGGATATGTCTAAGTGATGATATAAATAATACTATGAATAATACATTAAGCAAAAACCCAATCTGAAATTAAATTTGCCTTGGGTTATCTCCCTTTTTCCTATATACATACAGAATTATTATGCACCAGGGGAAAAAAAAAGCTCATATCAAGGTAACACTTTTTCCCTGTTTGAAAGTAGCAAGAATTGCTGGCCCTGAATAGCTGCTGCCTTACACAGAGACATCAGACAGAACTTCCCTTCTCCCTGAATCAGGAGAGAAGCCGGCAGACAGGTTGAGGGCTGATTGGAAGGATGCTCTGGCACGACTCCAGCAGAGCCGTTTGCTCCGGCCCGGCCGGGCTGCAGGAACTGCAGCACCGTCTGCAGGGGCACCGAGTCCGTCAGACCCTCCCGACCGGGGGATTCACCCTCAGTGCTGGGAGCTGCTCTCATGTTTATTTATGTCTCCAGTTTGGCTCAGATGAGCACCAGCCCTTTACTCACTGGCTGTTTAGCATTTAGCACTGACTTTGCTGTGATTTCCAAACATTCCCACCACGGCCAGAATAGCAGAACAGGAATCATCCAGGCTCACACCAGGCGAAATCCAAACCGTGCTGGGATACCAGACAAAGGAGAGGAGAGCTACAGCAGGAGCTGGGCAGTGAGCTGGGCTGTGCACCAAGGTCTCTGCCTTGACATGATCCCAAAACTGCTGTGGGATTTCAGACAAACCACTTGTTTCTCCTTGTGCCTCAGTTTCTTCAGAAGGTAAGATTGTGGCACTCAGACCACTCCACAGAGTCCTGAGGAGTCCTGGATAAATATAGACCACTAGGAACAAAGGCCTTGAAAATAAATTGGCACTTATTTTCCATCAACCCCAAGGCACCAGTGCAGCCAGTCCTCATCCCCTGTACCAAAAGCAAGCTGTGTCCCCTCCAAGCACAGTGCCATGAGGCAATGGATACAGGATCTTCTGAATGAGGATCTTCTGAACGACCACCTTCATCTGCCAGGTCCTTCAGGTGACTCTCAGTAGCACCAGGGACGTGCAGCCAGCTGCCAGCTGCTGCTGAGGCTCTCCAGACTCTGGGGCACTAACACAAGTTATGGCAATTCGCAGGTTGGTTTTGTCATGTGAACATTAGTTCAAAGACAGCCAACTGGGACAAAAAAAAAACCAACATTTCCTGAATTCTCCAGTAGAAAAAATTTGGGCAACTGATTCCTGAGCCTGGGGGAGGGCAGGAAGGGCAATGTGCTCTGCCCTTCCAAAGCATTACTACCCCAACTGACCACTGACGCCCTGGTAGCTCAGGTTGGGACACTTGCATTCATTCTGTGTCCATAGGTGCTTCCTTAACACTGAGTTCGAGATCTTTGGTGCCAACACATCCCAGCTTTTCCTCCTCCTCTCCCCCTGCTTCCTCCTGCAGTCACTGGAGCCTCGGGGGGCAGAGGATGTGCCCCCTGGCATGGCAGCTCTGCTGGGAAAGGGGCAGCGTCTTGGCTTTCCTCTTCCATCCCTGAGCCTCGCCTGCGAGCGATGCTGGGCAAGACATGGTTAATGTGCTAATTACCATAATTAAGAGTTGCCAATTTAATTATAGCTGAGAATATTAATGCTGTAACATTTGTTGGAGTGCAGAAAACAAACCTTTAATGCACAGACTTTGTTCGCAAACATCTAATGGAGCCCTCCTCCACTTCACTTGGTGCTTCAGCGCTGACACAACAGCGATAGGTTCATATTGAAGAACTTGTCAGCAATCAGGCAGGAGGAGGCTAATTAGCTGGCAGGTTAATGAGTGTGATGGCTCTTGACAGCATTTTGTTACAGCCTCTACTGTATTTAAACAATAAATGATTATTACTTAAACACCATGGAGATAGTCTTATTAGGAGACCTAGACCATATATTTATTTTCATAAAAATGAGATTAATTCCATAGTGTAAATAATAAAATGTAAGATTTTGGCTGATTATGGTCTCACCTCTGAACAACCTCCAGGGTACCTCAGCAGGGGAGGAGAGCCCAGGTCTGAATGCCCTGGTGCTCTCCAGAAGGCATTCTGGGCCAGCTCTGGAGGGTGGAACATGAGCGGCGACAGACCCTGAGCGGCAGCAACGCCCTTCCCAGAGCTGCCACATAGAGCAGACCAAACACAGACCAGATCCTTCCTCATGTTACCCCTGGGGACAGTGGGTGCCAGGGCTTCGCCATCCCCCCAGTCCTCGGGCTCACACCACGCTCTGCATTTTTCTTGCTTTGACAACTGGGATTTGAAAACAGGTGGTGAGGTAGAGGAATGGCTCTGTGGAGAGATTAACCTATTTCTCTGTCCAGTTAAGGGGGAAAGGGGGACATCTTACAGCACTCCTGTCATCCATAAACATAATGAGAGTGAGAAGAAAGGTGTCTGCATCTGAAAAATCCAAAAGCACAGAAATACAGTGTCTTTCCTGCACAAGAGGAAGGTGGGAAGTAGCTGCTGGCTGCAGTCTGAACTGTATTTACAGGACAGGCAATTGCAAATATGTGTCCAGAAAAACCTTATCTGAAGAGAATTAAATTGAATCCATGGCTGTGTAATAATAAGGGAGGGTTATTTCAATTTAATATTTAGTGTTCCCTAGGAATTTGTACATAAACATGGAGGAAACAAAAGGCCTCACCTGCTGAGACTAATACCGTTTTCGAAATTATTTTTGCATACATGAAAATGATTTGTGCCCCTCAGTGCTGCTGCTGAACACGGGAATAAAACCAGAAAAGGCACTGAACTCCTCAAATCCTGCCTCATCCATAAGACTGCAGGTTACACGTTTAAGATTCAAACCAGCACAGGCTCAGGGCCTGCAGCAGCAGCCCATGGCCCGTGATCCCCTGCACAGGTGAACACAGACAGCCCGAGGCTCACCCGGCGCACCAGCAGCGCGTCCCACGGGATCCCTCTGCCAGCGGGACTGGCTCCGGCACCAGCAGCTCGGCAGCACAGCCTCACCTCACATTCCTGGGGATAAACCCTGCTCCCAAAGAGTCACCTGGACTTTGAGCCACATCCCCAGTTCCCTACAGCCCGACTGGCACACAGGACCTCACCTGCAGGCAAACGTGCAGCACACAGAGCACGGGGAGCCACGGGCAGCCACACAGGAGCCGCGCGTGGCAGCAAGGGTAAAGTCACACCAATCCCAAACCGAACCTGCATTCCCAAGCTTTGCCAAACACAGTTCTTTCCTCCCAGCCCTGCAGATCTAAGAACCACACCACACTATTAAACTTGGATAGGTGTGTAAATATACAGAACTCAGCAACAACACCAAACTTCCCTACAAAGCTCTTCAACAACTCGGCTCGAAAGGGCTTATCCAAATTTTATTATTTTGACGTTAAAATATTAATAGCATTTGATAGAGTGATTTTAACCCAACGCCATCCTGGGAAGAGCTGGCAGCTGGCAAAAATCACCAGGCTCTCTAGCTGTTTAAATGAGAATATTCTTCAGTCTGAAAAATTATTTATAGAGGGTTTTTTTACTACCCTTGTATACTGCAATGTTATTTCCTTTCCCACACACTAGCAAAGTCCATTTTCACAACTGCTATAAAGCGGCATGTTCACAGCTAGTAAAACAACTCAATAAATAGCCTCGCGAAGCTATAGCTGTCTCATATCCTTTCCTCAATAAAAACAGAGGTGAACTGCTTATTTTCAGCAGCACACTATAAGAAGACAGAAGCATTATGACTGCTCATACATTCTGACTATCATTTGCCACAAGCTATATCTGTCAGCATTAAATAAAGCTGCATTATAAATGTAAACAAAACACCCACATCTACCAAATGAGCTGTCCGCCATGGCTGCAGGCAGGAATTGAACCCGCTTATTGACTCAGCTTGCTCTTTTTATTTATTCTCCTACAAAGACATGCATTTACTTTACCCTACAAGCAGAGTGGGTTTAGGGGCGGTGACTTGTCTCCTGCACAGGCAGAAAAGGCAGGTTGGTGACAAATGCAGATCTTAATGGGAACACCATTAGGTGGGCAAACATTGAACTATTATTGAAAAACTGATTTATTTTAAAAGGTTATCCTAGACCAAAACACTACATCATAAATAATTTGCAGGATCAGTCAAGTGAATTTATACTTATGATTTTTTTTAAAAAAGGTAATTCATTGCAATCAAATAATAATGCCAGTTGGAGAGGAATTACACTAAAATATCAACTGCTCAAAATTTACAGTCTGAAGAGGTTAAAAGGTGCTTGGCTCTACAGCAGCACAGAGCAAGCGGCTCCTCTGACAGAGGTTATACATCTCTCTACACTAGAAAAAAGTTCTGTCCCTGTCAGACAAAATTCACCTTTGCACAAGCCCAGAGCGGCCACCGACAGCCCCTGGGGCTCGAGCAGGGCCCCTGCAGCCCTGCCAGCCCCAGCCCCAGGGCCAGTGCAGGGGACACCCAGCCCTGCCCCCCATGAGCACACTCTTCCAGCCCCCCCCACCCCGAGGAGACCCTCCTGGGCTCGGGGATGGAGCATCTGCTGCGGGAGAGCAGGACCAGAACCCAGCGCGCACCGCCGCTGCTGCACGCGGAACTCCGCGAGATAACACGAGTTGTGTTAAAATACTGCATGCTCCCCAATTAATAATTGCAATCAATTATTTATATAGATATTCACATTTCTACAAGGAAGGGAGAATAATTATAAATAATGCATTGGCTAGGAGGGAATGATGCTTTTTTACTATATGCTGTAGAAGAAAAAGGTTCTGCCAGAACAGTAAACAAATAGTGTGGGACCATTTCTCAAGCAGGACTGCAAAGTGTTATTGAACTCTGACTAGACCTAGCAGTAGTGGAGACATCACTTCCTTATTATACAGGTAGCCATTAAAGGGATTTCCACAGTATTCCTAAAACCTGGCACTTCTCCTTCAGACCTGAGAGAAAGCTGCACTTAGAGACAGCTTCTCTTCTGTCAGGTGATGCCACTAGAGCTGCAAAGATAATCTTCCTTGGAAAACTTGCCAAAACTCCAAAATTATCTTTATTATTATGACTGAAACTAGCTGTCACACAGGAGGGGGCTGAGATGCCCAGCGTCACCAGGTGCCCTGCCCAAGGCACCATGGATCCTCCTCTGCCCCCAAGCCTCACCCCCATCCCACACCATGGGGTGCAGGGCACTCCCAGCGAGACGGGAGTTGTGCCCAGCAGAGCCAGACCCTGCACGTGGGCTCTGACATGCACCGACAGCGGCCAGAGCACGACAACGAGCACTGCTGGTTGGGCTCCACGTAAAGCAGAGTTTGAACCTGGGTCTCTCAAGGCCCACGGCTGTGATGTGATATTGCTCTTCCATGTGGTACTGGTCTTCAAAGTGATACTGCTCTTCCCCTTCTCTCCAGAACATGGCAGAGAAATTCAAAGGTGACGTCAGGGAGAGCCAAAACCCAAGTTCAGCAATTGGATGAAGCTGGCACAAGCCCCCTCATTACATGGGGGCATCCCTCATGAATGGACAGGAACAAGTGTTTCACTGTTTCACATCATCCATTCTTCCAGAGGTAGATATTAATTATTCCTGCTTTTCCATTTTAAGATAAGCTTGTTAACAAGAAATTACTGGGCAGCTCAGAGCAGCTGTCCTTTGGGTTGATGCATCAGTGTTTATGATGTTTACAGAGAAAAAGAAAATCTGTGCAAGGAGTAGCAGAGAGTAATTAATGTATTGTAGTGTGGAATTTCCACTTCCTACCTCCATTTAAATCAAATCAAGCTTAGCAGTGCCAGAGTAAATCAAGGGGCAGCCACCAGGGAGAGGGGATCGGCAGAGGCATTAGAGCCAGATCCAAACCCGTGCCTCACCCAAGCTCCACTATTATTACTTGTGCAAAGCAAATATTCAGCCTCCAACCCTAAATCATTTCAATTCCTATTTCCAAGTATAATTTAATCTTTTTCAGCGACACTTGATGCTTACTTCATCACAGCATAATGACAGATTAAAAAGTTGTTGAATTAAATATTAAAGAGGACTTCAGGCAGTTCTGCATTTTTAAGGAATAACACAGATTGGAGATGAAATGAGAAGCCCAAATGCATATTTTATTCCAAAAGGAAAGAATACATATATTTTTCCTCCAGGCCACCTACTTTGTAATAAAACATAGGGCAGGTTTTTATTTAGTGGATAAAAGCATGATATAGTATTATAGGATTCGTATCACTGTAAACTGGTACTGTGCCATGGTGTCAAAGCCAATGACACCGTGAGATCAAACACAGCCCTTTGTTAAATATCTACATGTATCTGTGCTGCTTGGCTGTACTGCATATAACTCCATATAGCCATTCACAATATTTTCATTAGACTACCTAAGCACAATTTATTGACTCTCAGATGTGAAAGTTTATCTTGTGATGACACCTCCTGCATGACATCAAAGCACGGAATGCAAAACATAATTTAAGCTATTATTGAAATATAAATCATTCCAAGGAAAATTATGTCAGCATATGAATAAAAATAGTCACTTTAAATTTAAACTGTAGTTTAAAGTGTCTGGAAGTCTTGAAGATAAATAGAGATGACAACAAGTTTTGAACTTTAAAAGGAACCTCCACATTTCAGTGAAAATAGTCCCAAACTACTGTATCACAATATAATATTGGGAGATTAATCTTCATGTATGAAACAGTCAAGGTGCACACCTTTAATTTTTTACATATGTATTAATATTTCTCCTCATCTTTATAGATGGTCATGTCTGTATGAGTCACACATTTTGCTTTCACTCCATAACAAGCATGATGCCCACATGCACAGAGAGGAAGAAGAAGGATCTGGAGAGGCCTTTGATAGCTGTGAACACAGTGACATCGGTGGTGGCTTTGAGATGCTCATCAAACCCTCAGCTCAGGTTTACTCAGTGCCATGTCCAGTAAACATTTTCACATGTCTGTGGTTTCCCATCCCCGATTTGTGGTGTTAACCAAAGGAGTCTCTGCTGCCTCAGTGTGGGCTTGGGCCATGTGGAGATGGGGGGACTCACAGCGTGACCCACCCACGGGCGCCGCTCTGGGCAGGGGAGAGCGCAAAATTCTTTCCAACATTTGTCCTGGCACCAAGAGGAGTTAATTTTGCTACAGAACTAATGCATTTGATGCTGGAAACAGGCAAAAAAAAAAATCCCTGGAAAATAAACAAATTAAAAGATTCCTGCTCTTCCCTGGCAGCACCGCAGAGCCCGCCCAGCCAGGGCCGGTCCCGGGCTCTGTGGTGGCTCCGGGCAGTGCCAGGGCCGGTCCCGGGGCCAAGGCAGGGGCTCTGCGGTGGTTCCGGGCAGTGCCAGGGCCAGTCCCGGGCCAGGGGGCCAAGGCAGGGGCTCTATGGTGGCTCCGGGCAGTGCCAGGGCCAGTCCCGGGCCGGGGGCCAGGCAGGGGCTCATGGGGGGCACCCCAGCGGCTCCCGCAGCCTCCCGCCCGCGGCCTCCCCGGTCTCGGGGCGCCATGAGCCTCCCGATTAGTGGGATATTATTAATTATTACTGCCGTTATTAATACCGAAGGGATCGTGGCCGTGTCTTTGTGAGCGCACCCACTCTGCCTGGGAGTCATTAAGCCGCAGAACAATACAGCGGCGAGCGACAAGAGCAAAGCCATTGTTCCCTGCCAGCCTCGCGGCCTGCGCCCATGTAAATGAACTTAATGCTCTTCATTCAGGCGCACTCGGAGGGTTCTCATTTACTGCCTCTCTCTCTGTGACAGCATTTTCTCACCAGCCCTGACTGCATAATTAATGCAAATGCAGCCTTAGTGTCATGAGCCAGGCTCCTTTGGTTTACTTTGGTACGACACTTACAGAGGAATATTAACTAGAGAAAGCAGCATCACAACAGGGGTGGAAAATCAGCCTGTCAGGGACTCATTCCAAATGCCATGGAAAGGAGAGCGCCTTCAAGATTGTTTCATCAAGGTGATTGAGAACAAAAACTACTGAGGAAAATTCGAGCTTACATTTATGAGCTTCTCCACATACATTATTTATATCACCCAAACCTATAGGAACGTTATTTCCAAGCACATATTCATACAAAGACACTGTTTGGGCTGAGAACTGGAATTCCATGTACACACACAAACCTGTGCTGATCGCAGGTGAGGGCCAGCGCGCCCGGTCACGCTTTGTGTGCGTGTCCCTGATCCCGAAGGCCACGGCACAAGGATTTATCCCAGCACAGCTCCACACATGCTCGCTCCTCAAAAAGGTCAGTGAGCTGCGTACCCGATATAGCCTTTGCAGGGATAATCCTGCATTTTAATCCTGCCTGTTCCAATCAAAATTGGCTATGTTCGTTGGGGTTTTTTTCTTTCCCAGTAAATCAGACAGCAATTCTGCACTAAATACACATGAATTAAAGCAGCAGGGCAGGATCCAGCCCTATTCTCAACACTTTGTACCCAGCCTTGCAAGCAGAACATGCGTTTTTTCCACACCAGCCATGCTGGAAATGTTTATTCAGATTAATTCTGTCTGTATATCGCTACCAGAATTCTGTCTTGTATTTTTGATCTGGAACAAAAGGAAATTCACAAGCACTATATGTTTATTTGCTTTGCTGCTTATTCTTTAGTTACACTGAAAGACTGCAGTTACACTGGAAAACATACCTCCTGATATGTTTATTTCTGGAATTTGGGGGTTTCTGCATCATCTTTCATTACTGCCTCACGCTCCCAGGCACACCAGCACTGTCAGACCTTCTGAGAACGCTGCTGCCCTTTACCCAGCTGCTAATATCACAGTTCACAAGAATACCCATCAGACTCCTCCCTCTTTCTCCTCACGTCGTGCTAATTTAAAAAGCACGAGAATTTTAGCAGCAATAAATATGGAGCCTGGTTATCTGCTCTCCCATGATGGAGACTCTGGATCACCTTTTTAAAGAATGGAAACTTGAAATCTTTTTTTGTCTAGAAGTGGAGATTTTTTGGTGATTCCCCAAATCCGGAACTTTAACAAAACAAGAATCCAAATAGTGAAACATATTATTAAATACTAAAAACTGAAGACACCCGTCTGCCAAATCCAAGCAAGATTATTTACTTCCCAGTGAATAGACAAACCAAGCCCTGCCAGGGGACACACAACTGATCTGTGGGCAGCTCCAGTGAGGATGAGCACGTCCTGTCTCCCACATTGGGAGAATTTGGACTGAATGCAGCACAGCCACCGTCCCTTGGTCCGGGATCTGTGCCCAAAATGAGCATGGCCACCCCAAAGAGACCCTGCGAAGGAGATTTGTGAGAGGAGGCTCCAGGCTGTGGGAGTTGCTGTCGTGGCAGGGGGGTGAGCCTGGTGATGGGTCTGGGCTGCGAGTGTCACCCACCTCTGGACACAGCTCTGCTCCGCAGAATGACTCCGCTGATCACAAGCAGAGCTCAAGTGCAAAGGTTCCCTTCATTCTCTTTTTTCTGTTTGCAATCCCTCCAAGCCAAAGGCGTTCTGCACACCTCGGGCCTCAACTTCTCCTCCTTGCTTTACTCCCATGAACAGAATTCCAGCAGCAGCTGTGCCGCATGTGCCCAAGTCCTGCCCCCACACGGGGCAGCCACTCGATTCCCCAGGCAGGCACAGAATCCGGCTGCTCCAGGGTCAGGCATGGGCCACAGGACAGCCTGACACTCCCTGCTACCCGGCCACCGAGGCCCTCACTAGTGTAATTGAATACAAAATAACTGAAAATAATACCTTTATCCCTCTAATATCCCATAGAACCGAATGGATCAAACGAACATGCCAGTCAAACGGTTTATTTTAGACAGGAAACAGCCCCGCAGACCATTATTACAAATTAAAGGTATTATATTGAAGTCATTTTTAATCCCTTATAAATGAATAACCCTTCTACCAACATTAAATCATTTTCTTCTGCACAAGTAACATTTCCTTTCGGCAGCACAGGATCTATTCCCCCGCAGACCACGAGCTGTCCTTCCGTCAGAGCCGCCGGCGGCTGATTACACCACACCAGGACTCATAAAATTCCCACAGAACTGGCACTTGTGTCTTCCCAGGGCAGTGCTGCCTTCTCTCATCCATAAGCAATAATGCCACTTTATTCTCCGTAATCAGCACGCAGATGATTATTTAGACGCAGCCTCATAACCCTCCTTGCAGCAACTACGGAAGATCCTGATCTGAGATCTGCAGCCGAGGAGTTCCCCCTGCTGCAAACAGGGAGGTGGGAGCCCAGCCCTGCTCTGCGGCGCAGGGACACGCTCAGGGCTTATTTATGTTTGGAAGCTGGACAGAAAGTGGAACCAGAGTCTGGGAAAGGACTAAGTTCAGACAACTTCAAGCATGAACTGCACAACGTCCGTTTCGGCACAGCTCTAATAGGGCATCAATATTGTCATTTAAACTCAGGATCAGTACACAAATGTGCTATAAATGGGAAAATCCCTTGTGATACTGGTGTGAAACACGCAGCTCATTGATTTTGTTCTTGATGGTCGGCTATTAAAGCGGCGAACACGCTGACCTTGTGTGCACAGGCAGACAGTGTGCATGCAACATAAAGTTGAAAAACAGCTTTAAAATGACTGTTTAAAACTGCAGACTGCAAACCTTCAAATACAGACAGGCATTCCATAGTTTATTTTAAATTGGCAACCGCAATTTAACAAGCTATTCCAACAAAGGATTAGCATAGCATGTGCTTTTCCTTAGCCATCAATTATGACACGGGGAATGCAGGGCACAACTTCAGTGTCAGATTACAACGTGCTGCACAAACCCGCTCCCAGCGCAGGCTCTTTGCTCTGCAATTCCCACCTCGCAGGAGCCAGGCCACACCACCTCCTCAGCATCATCCTGCATCTCCATGGACCTGCAGATTACAAGACCTTGGCTGCTTCTTTGCCATATTTCTACCATTTAAATGAAGAAAAAAGCACACCAGTATTTATTTCTATGCTCTCATTTCAAATAAAAGCTTGAGTGCATCTCTTCGTCGCAGATTCCATTAGACAAACATTTTTATTTTTAAAAAATTGATTAAATATTGAATATTTCCAGAGGATGAAAACAGCAATTTCCATTTAGCTCGATGACAGTTTCAGATGCTTGACCTGTTATTAGGCACAAAGTTAACAGTTTTATCAATCTCAAATATGGGATGATTGCATGCAGATCCTGAGGTGCAAAATGCACAAGCCTTAGAAGATGTGTGGATAATTTAGCAAGATTTAAAATCTTATCTTCACATAAATCTGTCATACTTACAAATGCCAGCCTTATGAATTGAAAAAATAATAAGAATTATATGTATTTTAAATAAAAAAGTTTTTATTATCCCCATCACGTGGATGTAGACTGGATTTCATGCGAGGAGGGAGGGGGAGCCCCTGTTTTAGCTATTTTTCCTGTCCTGCTGTCCTTTCTCCTGCATTTGCCTAAAGGCTCTCAGTAAATTACACTCCAAGTAAATGACTGTAATTTACCCGTTGAATTCCCTTGTTCAGGAAAAGCACACACCACACATTCCAGCGTTTCCACAGCTCAAATTTACCATTCTCCGTGTCAAGAACAATCCACGGGCAGTAATTTGAAACTGTTTGAGCCTTCAAATAAGGGAAATTAGAAATGTTTTGAGAGCTAAGATTTTCAGCGAGGAGATAAAACCTGATAAAATCTGTAACAGTTCAATTCCTTCTCCTTTCTATTTACGAGCAGTGCATTAACTGTGCTGCTCAGCACCCTCGCCCAGCCCCGCGCCGATCCTGCCCAAGAAGCAAGATTGGTAATAAACGGGAAGCATTCTTAATGAAGGGAAGATTTTTAAAGGCTTAACAACAACAATAAACGCAGAGGAATGACCTTCCAGCAGAGTTGAGCGGCAGCACAGCGTCGAGTCCTGATCCAGCCGTGGCCAAACTCCTCTGACTCCACCCGGAATTCCCCTCAAATTCCCAGCTAGGCTTAAATTCAGCTATTTGTTATCATCCGGTTCAACCCTGACGACAGAGCCGAGGCTGTACAGCTGGGCAAATCTCAAAATTAAAATATTCTATAAAACAGGATTTTAATTAACGTCTGGAGCGATTAAAGCAGAGAAATCCATACATGTTGGTGATGAATTATCCCACGCGGCTGCGGGGAATGTTCTGGGCCCGGTGACGGATTCGCTGCCCGAGCAGACGCAGACACCTCCCCTCCCGCCCCGCGCGGACCCCGCCGCTCACACACCGCTCGCACACCGCAACCACAACCGCCTATTTCGCTCTGTCTAAAGGCAGGTTTTCATATGGCAAAACTGTTATAAATCCTCATTATCCTAAATAAAATTACAGCACTTTAAACATTTCCAGGGAGAACATTCTCTCTTCTAAACAACTACCTTAGCGAGTAATAGGAAGCAATATGGTTGCACTTGTGTCACAGTTGGAAGTCTTTTTAAACTGTCGCCCTGCTAGCAAACCAATTCTACATATTAAAATGAATGGATTGCTTATTTCAAGGGGAAAAATCATTTATAAAATCAAGACCATTATTAAGATACTGTGACTTATTTCCACTCCAGAGTGCACGAGAAACAGATAAATGCAGCAACCTATGCACGCTGAAATGTCTTTTTTTTGATGCCACAATTTTCTTTTTCAAATGAGTCATCCATGCGTACAAGTAAATTAAAAATTGATCTAGATTCCCCATGCAAGGAGCTGAAGTTTCCATATTACAAACAAGTACAGAGCTCGCAAACATCTGGCTCCAGGCTTTTATTTCTGGAAGAGCAGAGATCTCCCTCCTGCCCTGCCTGCTCAGCGCTCACAGTGCCGAGGCTCCTGGAGACGCACACGCAGGATTTCGGCTGGGTGCTGCACCGACCTGCAGCAGGTCACTGTAAATTTCTAGGGTGGAACTGGCTGACCTCCTCACCAGTTGTCATCTTAGCCAGAAATAACACTCTGCTCTGGCCATATTGCCTATTTATTCAGGCCCCTTTAACAGATTAGTTGTTTGGATTAAATCTAATCAGAGGTTCAGTTAACACCCCACAGCAGGTTTGGGAGCGTGCACCTTGTAGTCACTGAGTAAATTATAGGATCCCTATAATTTGATGAGAACATGTGGGCATTTTTCCACCAGCTCATAAATTACTGATTGCTTTTTGTAGGTTCCATTGATACTAATGTGTGCTTCCCTCCACGGTTCTGCCCCAGATTGTTGCTGGCACAAACATCGCCACTTGGAAACCCAGTAAATTACAGAAACATGTTTAATCATGAGGTTTAAAAACTTTGCACATTAATGGTGGGGAAGGCTGCAGCTCTTAAGCTGCAAATAGCCTCGCTGTGGGTTGCCCAGGGCAAAAGGCTTCCAGCACAGATCTGCTTTCCAGTTCTATGGCGTGGCTGGATTAGCACAGGAGACCCTCAGATGGGCTTTTCCGCTGTTAACTTTTACCCACCAGCACTTCCATTTCTCTCCCGCTTGGTCCCACTCCCCGAACCAGGCAGCAGCCTCTGCACGCATTGCACCTTGTGCAAACCTCATTTTAATGGGAAAGGCAGCTAATAATAAAGCAATTAGCTGCTCAACTAAGAAGCTGCCAGTTTTGCTGTTTTCTTTTTTTTTAATCATTGAAAATTTCTCCGTTAATTTCCAGCCATTTGTAGAATCTGTTTCCATAATTGGAAACCTGGATGAATTGTTTCTAGAAGTTGAACCATGGCTGATGCCAGCAGAACCTACGAACACATAAAAGCTTCAGTTTCTAATGTCACCATCAAGCCAAAAACAATTACACCCATTTGAATTATGGCAACCAATAAACTTAGATAATCACCATATGCAACATAACATTTTGGCACTTGAACTAAAAACTCTTGTAGACAACTATAGATTGCTGCTAATGTTGAGCGTTCTTGTCCTACCCAAGGCTGCCAATAGAAATGCCAAAGCTGCTGAATGCTGCTCATCCTCGTAATGTTGTCAGTGAATGGCACATTCACACAGCCCCCAATCCTCTCTTCCCAGGCATGGTCTTCTCCAGCTGCAGCTTAATTTCCTGTGACTTGCCTAATTACTGTAATTAAGGATTAATTGCCATTAATTATTCACACATAAGCTCATCGCAAATCATGGGGTAAATGTCTTATGAAAGCTGCCATACAAGCCATGTATAAACACACTGGGATGCTCCAGGCAGGAGAATCTATCACTCAGCCCTGAAGCAAATCTCTGTGCTTCTCTTACAAAAACAGCTATAACTCTCCGAAACTCGACAGTCTTCCCAGGTAAGCATTAGGTTACAGAGCATGTTTTCCTGTGGAAGCCACAACGGTTTTATTAGTACTATAAATGCTGTTTTATCTTTCCAACTGCTATTTTTATGTTTCCATTTTTATTCTACGGTGCTCAGTTTAGGACAAGCATTTGCTCAGAGGAGGAATGTTGGCCGCTGTGCTCCCACACCCCACGTGACAGAGCCGTGTGCCAAGGACACAGCCCGGACTGGGATGGGAACCCCCGGTGCTCCCATATTCCCAGCTAGTGATGCCAGTGTTTGCATGCTGAGAGTACTCAGCACTAAATACCCTCCGAGAGGGCACAGCATCCTGCCAGGCTGAGCCAAGAAAAACCCGGAGTCCAACAAAGGCACTGGATGTGACGGAACCAAACCGGGAGTGGCAATGGAATGAGCCCAGCGTTACCTGGCTGCCCTGGGGGCTCCTCTGCTTTATTGTGACTGTCTCTGCCATCCGTGTTCAAAGCAACCTAAAGGACGAGGCGGTTTCTTTGTCAGAGCACAACACAGCACGGGATGTCGGAGCGCGAGCACGCGGCGCTGGCTGATCCGCGCACGGCAGCCCCAGGGGCACTGAAACCAGGCCCCCTTCCCAAAACTCTGCCTTACTGTCACCCTCCCAGTTCCTTCGACGCCAGGGCTGAAACTGTAAGAATGTGATATAAAAGAAGGAACTGCAGTGCTGGGGTGTGCTGCACCGGGAGTCAAGGAGATCCTACATCAACGCTCCACGTTACCACCGAAACACTGCCCCAGGAAATTTAAGTGTACGCAGGCAGAATGTTGCTCTAATTGTTATGTTAGTACCTTCTGCAGCAAATTAATGCATGAAACATTTTCATTTCGGTACATAAGTTTGTGTGTGTCTGAGTTAAACATTTATGTTAATGGACCTTCTGGCAGATCTGTAATGTTTCAAATACTCTTGTAGAACAGCTTTTTCTAAATACATCATTTAGCAGTTCTTTCCCCATTTTCTACCTGATCTGGGGGCATGCAGGAAGAGAAACTATTTCACAGTTTTAAAAACCTCCTGCTTGAGTAACTGCAAACTCTGCTGCGTTCAGGCAAGGTAGCAATTATGTCTGCACCGCCACCAGCGATGTAGGCTTGTATTAAAAAAAAATTAAATAAAAGGCACACTAATAGCCAGCATATGCTGCGATCATCACACCCTGCACCAGCACGCTGTGCTCCCCAGCCACCACGCTCCCAGCACCCATCCTGCTCCCCACGGACCATGGCAGCCCTGAGCACCCTGCGGGGCTGTGGCCAGGGCACGGTGCCTGGGTGCCCACCCATGCTGGCACACCCCTGCCCAGGGCTGCTCCCCCGCACGGCTCCTGGACGCTGTCACTGTGCTGGCTGCCCCAGAAACCCTCTGCTGATCTCCATCCTGTGCCTCCGACAGGAGGACACACACACGGCATTGGGATGGCTGCCAGGATCCCAGAGCGTGCCAGGACGCAGCGCTGCAGGGCACAGAGCGGGGAAGGTGCCCTCTGCTCCTGCAGGTGCCCATCAGGCTGGGGGTGATGGGCATTTCTGTCTGGTGAGGACACATGCTGGGACGTGGCTCAGGAGGGGTGAGAGCTCGCCCCAAACTCTGCCCCAGCCCATGCCAGGACCGCTCAAATGCATGAGTGGGCCTTGGGCCATCCCAATGCCTGGGATTGCAGCCCTGGTCCCACATGTCTGCTCACTGCTGGTGCCCCCTAAATATGGTATTTCCCCATCTCTGGCCACCTTAGTGCTCAGGCAGCTGCAAGCTTTGCCAAGTCTCTCCCCATTCAAGTCCTTCCAGCTCCCTTGAGCTGGGTAGTTAGGGTTTGTGTGTCAACTGGAGTAAATATGAAGGTGGGAGTCACAGACATAAATTCCCAGTCCTGAGCCCAGCATGGCCGTGCCCCACAGTGCAGGGCACAGGAAGGAGCAGGCAGCAAGTGCCCCCACAGCCAGTCTGCCTCACTCCAGCATAGTATCCCAACCCCAACTCCTGTGTTCCTGGGCCACATGGGCTGGGCTGGCAAAGGCTTCCTTGGGATGCAGATGCCCGGCGCCAAGAAGTGCAAAGCAGAGCACGCTTGGATGTGAGTTAATGTTCCTGAAAATACCTGGAATGAGACCAGGTTTTTTGGCTGCAGCAGCCAAAAGCAGGACCAAGGGAAAGGACACACAAGGAAGGGTCACTGCCAAAGGCCAACACTGGACTGCAGCTGGGGTGAGCTGGAGCCACCTCCCCTGCCCAGCTCCACACAGTCCAGGAGCTGGCTGCTGCTCCAGCAGGAAGGGATCTGTGCAGGGTGCCCAGCCTGGCACACGTGGAGCCAACCAACAGCTGCTGCTCTGAGGGCAGCCAGACCCATGGCAGGAAACCTCCCCCCAGCTCCCATCCCACTGTCCCTCTGAAAGCAGTACCTGCAAAAACTGGAACTTCTCTGACAGAAGCACCATTATTCTTGAAATATGTGGCTAAATATTACACAGTAAAAGCATTTTCCCTCTTGAATTAATTACATTTCATTTCCCCCCCTTCGAACATAAAGGCTTTCACTGTCCAGTGAGGGGGGGCCCTCCTCTCCCCAGCAGATACAAAATTTGGCAAGCCTCATTTATCCTGAAATTTATAATTCAACAGATGCTTTTGCTAACATTTCTTGATAATGTGCAGCAGAAATGCAAGTCTTAATTCCTGGGCATGGGACACTGAATGTGAATGTAAGTATTACTCCTATTTTTTTAATCCTGCTTTTAAATCTTACGCTCTGCATGGTTTCCAAATCAGTTTAAACTTTCCTGGAAACTTTTATAATAAACAGTCCTGTTCCATAATTTGATGTTTTTAAATGAAAGCATCCAAGCTAATCTATACAAATTAACAGATGTCCTCCTGAAACAGTTAGAAACAAAGAAATGCAGATGCGAACATCATCAGCATCCAAATGAGCTTATTGTAGGACCCTTTAAGGCACATCTGAGCAGAGCTCCAGCCTGTACTCTACCTTTCAACTTGCAAATGACAGTGTCACCAAACACTGTCCTTCCATCAATCAAGCTGGGTCATGAATATACAAAAGGCAGACGAGAAGCTGACTACCTCCTGCAGTTCAACTTGCCCTAATTATCTGGGCCTTTCTTTTTGTTCCCTGGAAGGGTGCACTCCCAGTCAGCTGCTGGGCAGCCCCGGGCTCGTCGCGGGAGGTTCCGCACGCTGACCCTCCCATGGACAGCCAACGCACGGGAAATGTGAGCACCAAATGTCATCTTTCTTATTCATCATTATAAAACTTCCCTCCCCTTTCAAAATACCAATCTGCTGCCATTTTCAGACCCTCCCCCGCACCCCTCCAAGCTGTCATTCCCAGCGCTCGCTGCCAGTCGAGTGAATTAGCATCCTAACTGATGTGCTGTTATTCTCCCGTGCAGCCCTCGATGCGGTAACTAATGACCTCCCCCCAGAAAATCCAGCCGGGCTCCAGCGCCGCCCGCCAGCTCGGGCTGCTCCGTCCGCGGTGTGGGAGCCGTCGAGCCAGGGCCGCCCGGAGGAAAAGGCCTCGTAGCATCGCATCCCGAGCAAATTGGTGCTAACGCGCTGCTGTCATGAGCCACCGGCAGCGACAGGAGCCCGGCTGCTCCCAGGCCACCGAGTCCCTCAGCAGCGTCACCGCAGCGCCCGTGCCAGCTCCGGGAGCCTCCTGCGGCTGCGGAGCCATTAACACCGCCCGGGGCTTCCCGGGAGGAAACAAAGCCCAGCCGGCTGCTGCCCTGCAGCCCCCGCGCTGCTGGCACTGCTGCCAGGCTGGACCGGGAGCAGCGGGGCCGGCGCTGTGCTCACACCTCTGTGCACAGAGCCCTGACCAGCGAGGCAGCGCTGTGCTCACACCTCTGTGCACAGAGCCCTGAGCAGCGGGGCCGGCGCTGTGCTCACACCTCTGTGCACAGAGCCCTGACCTTACACCTCTGACCGCAGCGGGCAGCGCTGCGGAGCCCGAGCAGATGGTGCCCTGGAGCCCGGGGTGCTTCCAGAAGTGCCAAGGCACCTCAGTCGGCTGAGGGGTCGCTGCCTGGCCCCCATGGCAGCTCTCCCTCACAAATGCCACCCCTGAGCTCTGGGAACAGGCCCTGGGCTGAGGCACAGACCCCACTGTGCCCCAGGGCTTTGACCTGGAACCCTTCAGCTTTGTACCAATTTCAACTCTTCAGCAATTCACTCCTGCCCTTTACACTTTCTCCAGGAGGTTTTAGATCGCTTGCTGCAAACAAAGAAGCACGAGCCCTTCTGCCCTCCCAGGGGACACAGCCACATCTGGGAGTGCAGCACCCCAGCTCCGGGTGCCGTCCCCATGGTGAGGAGCAGGAGTGACCCACAGGGTAGCAGCGCCCACGGACGTGCTGCCCTCACAGCCAAGGGGGCTCCTGCTAAGAGAGAGGGGACAGACCCCATACAGGCAGAGGCAGAGCAGGGGCTTCAGAAGTGAAGGTCCAGACCAGCATTCCCTCATGCCCACGTAAGGCCATGGCTGTGCTGTGGCCATGAGCCCACCTGCCTGCCCGCTCCAGGCACTCTGCCATGCCAGTGGTACCACCCGTGTCCCAGCTCCCTGTCACCCCCGTGTCCCAGCCCCCTGTCACCCCCGTGTCCCAGCCCCCTGTCACCTCTGTGTCCCAGCAAGGGGCAGGTGGGGGAGCTCCCCTGACCTGCCCTTGCCTCTCACCCCTGTGGCTAGAAAGAAGTTCCCAGATATAAAAAGAATTTTGAAAATGAAAGGCAATTCATGTAAGCGAAATACTTCCAGGCCTGAAATTCCCTATAGGACCCCAGAAACTCTTGAAACACAGAGCAGGGAAGGAATCTTCAAACCCCTCTTTTAGAACTGAAATCACTTTATAGACTACCGGAGCTGGAATAAATGTGGGAGGAATTTTAATGACTGCAGGTATTTCCTGCCTATGGATGATTGTCACCTGGTGAGAGGATTGATCCTGGGGGTGGGAACGCCTGGAGTGGGGTCAGCAAAGCCCTCTCACCCACCCTCCAGCTACTGGGCCCCCAACCTTGGCCAACCCCGCCCAGCCCCACAGTGCTCTGGGCATGGATATCATGAGGCCCATGGATCTCTGGGCATGGATAACGTGACCCCTGTGGTGGCATCAGGATCAGCCCTTGCCGGGAGCCATGCAAACACCTGAAAAATATCTTGGCCACAGACATGAGAGCTGTGACCTCACAGCACCTCCCTCTGCCTGGGCACCAGTGGGCACTGGTGTTCCCACAGACTCCTCCTCAGCTAACCACAGAGTGGCAGGACTTAGGGAAAGTTACTCCTGGAAATGACCTTTAGAAGGAAACTGTAGAACAGATAAATCATCACAGAGAAATGAAAGCAAAAATAAAATCTGCATCCCTAATTTCTCTTTCCTTTCAAAGCCGGGTCTCTGACTCTGCAAACTGTGTTATATATGTTTACATTTCTATAAAAGCAAGTGCTCCTCAGAGGAGCAGCGAGGTAATTCACATTTGCATCATGTGTAGCTATGATAAATAATAAATATGGAACTGATAAATGGTACTGTGCAACTGGAAGACCTATTTTTTATTGAATGGCTGACTAAATACTCATGTAAAAGTCATAACTTGATGCTTCTTTTACCCTGGGGCTGCAGTAATTTATTGTCGTAATTTATAGATGCTGCCTTTGTGAGGGGACAGTTTTAGCCCAGCCCAGGGACTGCCCCATCCCTTTGGGTGCAGAGGCGGGTCCCAGGGGATATGCAGTGAGCAGAGAGGTGTGATGGGTCAAACCCCGGTGTTTGGGGTGAGATGGTGACAGGAGAGCAGGGGAGAGGCGAGCATAGAGTCACCCCTGGCACCACGTGGACCTGTGGGGCATGGCATGTGTGTGGGGCATGGCATGTGTGTGGGACATGGCATGTGTGTGGGACATGGCATGTGTGTGGGGCATGGCATGTGTGTGGGACATGGCATGTGTGTGGGGCATGGCATGTGTGTGGGGCATGGCATGTGTGTGGGGCATGGCATGTGTGTGGGACATGGCATGTGGTCGTGGCACAGGTCACAGCAGAGCGGAGGGACCCCAGCACAGGGTGATGCACAGGAGGGGATCTCGGCTGCTCTGGTACCACCATGTCTGCACGGTGCTCTCACACCATCAGCTCACACTCCAGACCACACATGCACAGACACCCCTGTGCACAGACGCCCCTGTGCACAGACACCCCCACATAAACAGGTACCTGTACATCACAGCACATGTTCTCCCACACCCCCAGGTGGGAACAGGAGTCTGCCCTCAGTCTGCCTGTTCCCCATTCCCACTGGATAATAAATCCCTGTCCCAGAGCTGGCCCCTCTGATGGAGGTGGGATTTTAACCCCGCTCAAATCAGGACATCCCTGGGCTGCCCACCCTGCACTGTCTCCATAGATCCGCTCCAGGGAATTCACTGATAACCTGGAAACTGTGACTGGAGCAGGAGAAGTGAGGCCCATAAAGCAGAGAGATGCTGCCTGGACTGGAGACAGTGACAATAAATCCTGCTGTGTACAACAGCTCAAACTTGTCTTTAAAAAATGTCCAGAGGAGAAAGCCACCCCTCCCAAAACACAAGTGGGCCCCGTCACTACCAACGATCAACAGGATCAATTGGAGAAGGAATTTTAAGAAATCTATTCCAGCAATACTGTGCCTTTGATAATTTAGAGGCAGCCATGATACCACGATTTGTACATGACAGTCATATGAAATAATAAACCTTGCTAGCTATAAACATTACCAAATTCTGACACTATTGATTTATTATGTCTAACAGTGACATCAAACCGAACAACTGACAGAAACAATGTTACAGCTTTAAGAGCAGTTTGTCAACGATTAATTCTGCCAAACGGGGTTTAGTTTTATGCTGGGACTGCTTGTCTAGCAGTTGTCAATCCAAGCAAAAATTACTACTGCCACACGTCTGCTCCCGCCAGCCCGAGGCGCCGCTCCGCTAGCCCTCATTACCCCGATCAGCGCCAATACAGATGCAAGGCCAGTCCCTATTTAATATGCATGTTAATTATGCAAATTATTAATTGGGCTGGTGCTTGAGGACTTGTGTTTATGCCCAGATTAGAGTCAATAACTGTATCACACAGCATTTTAAGCCTGACCTGTGACAGAAGTAAAGCTGTGCTGAACGCGACGTGTTCTGCTGCGGCTCCTGAGGGCGGCCGAGGGGCTCCGGCACCACATGAGGACCGGGACCAGGATCCCTCCCGCCGGCACCTGCCTGGCACCGTGGGCTTGTTGGTTCCCAAACAGATCCTCATTGCACTCCCGGCCTTTTCCATGTATTTTACAGCCATTTTCTCTTCCAATAGGAAGGGGGGTTTGTGCTACCTCTATTGCACTGTCAATACAAAGCGTGTGACATGATGTTATACACTGTAAATTTGTTTGATTTTTTAAAATCAAATACGTTTAAAAGCACAAAGATCGAGGGTGAAGCTACGAGGCTTTTCCAATTAAAATTTACAGCAGACAATGTTGTAAATTTTATACAGTTGTAATGCTGGCTGCAGTTGTGCTGAAATGGGAACTATTGATCAGCCTGATTTCCCAGGATACACGAGGGGGAAACAAGGTATTGCACCAGCAGAAACAAAACTTTCATTTGTAATCCTTCTATTATACTTTACTGCCCTCATTTGGTTCCAGATGCATCTCTCTTAGCAGGAGAAATAAGGTCAGAGCCTCTTCCCCAAGGAATATCAGAGCAGAGGAGGTGAACAGGAGCTCTGCCCGGCGTGGGCAGTGCACCGAGGCCACGGGGCAGCAGCACCGTGCTGGGGTCACCGCAGCTCCAGGACCTGCACCCGGGGTGCCCAAGGGGCCCCTGAACACAAGGGCTGTGGGCCCTGAGAAGCCAATTTGGGAACTGCAAGGCCGTGTCTCCAGCAAGGATGAGATTTAGACACATCCAGCCTTGATTCCCGAGTGGAATCCAGAAGATGGGCTGGTGGGACCCTGGGCCATGGCTGGGAGGAGCCCACCCAGGCTGGGCTGTGTCCCCACTCTGGGTTACGGCCCCAGCACACTGTGCAGGGCACAACTGCTCCTCCTCACCACCAACACGCAGGGAAAGCCCCGGCTGGCAGCATTTCATCCAAGGGGCTGGTGCTGCCACAAGGGACTGGTGTCAGGTGCATCCAGGTGCGAGTCCTGGGAACACAGATCTGGCAGCAGCAAAAACTGTGCATGGAGCCAGCACAGAGACTGGGCTGGTGCCGGGGCGGCTCACGGGGCCGCAGGGGCAGCACCCCAAGGTGCCCCAGCCTCCACCACAGTGCCTGCTGGCACAGCCACCACTTCAGCTCTGCTGCCCTCCTCCTCTTCTCCCTCAGCTTTGAGTGAGGTCCAGCCCAGATCCGCTCCCTTCTCTATGGACACCACAACTGTTTTTAATGGAAAACCTGGCACCAGTGGCGCTGCCGCCCCACCAACAGCTCTCTTAGTCCTCACTCAGAACATTTACATATCAATTACGGCCACATTCACACTGAAACATGATGTTCTCGTTCATTTACACATTTTCTGCACTTCTTTCTTTGCTGCACCCCAATGGTCATGCCAGACCCTGGGTGCTGAGGTTCCTAGGAACACCCATGATGGCTCCTATGCTGGGATGCTCCTCTTCTGGATCCTGTCACAGCCACCAGCACCTTTTCCCAGGCAGGACATTCATCACCAGGTGCTGGAGGACCAAAACCCATCAGCTCCCACAGCAGTGCCAGGAGGTGATATGGTCCCTGTGGGCACCTGACTGTGGAGCTGCGCCCGGCACTGCCCAGGGATCTAAAACCTGCCATGTCACCTGCCTGAGCACAAGTGAATCCAAATACAAACAACAAAGCCAGAGCTAAGTTAAAAGGAGAAAAAAACAGACAATGGATGATCCCAATAATGGGAAAAGATAACAAAGCCCCTGGATCCCAGCATCTGGCACTAAATGCACTTCTCTGTAAACTGAATGGCGGCTCCCAAACTGCGCCAAGCATCACTCCTCTGCCAAGGCAGTAAACAGCTTTTATCAGCAATAATGATGGCATAATCCCAGCTAAAAAGGAAAGTAACATATGGCAGCAGCCCTCCAAACCCCATCCCGACAAAGTAGGGGGCATTTTTATTACAGCGTCCACTTGCAGAAAACCTGCCAGCCTCCTTCTCTCTTTTCTCCTCTCTTTTTTTACAGGTTATCATCTTCGCAGTTTGAGCTGAATGTGGCATTTGGGAGTTTTAAACTAATGAGTTCATTTTTCTAGGAAAAAAAAAAAAAAGAGAAAACAGAGGAAGCTCAGATAGACAGGATACCCAGAACTGACAGGCCACACCAAGCCCAAACAGGCTTGGGAAGGAAACATTCAGGCCTAACACAGGGCTAGGAAATACATGCTGCAAAGGGGCCACGTTATTTCAAATATTGCTACACAATTTAGGCTTAAGTGCAGTGCTGTATTTGGAAAACAAACATGTGGGAAGGAATAACTCAGCCCTGACGCAATTTTTTTCTCTAATGATGCGATACGTCACATAGGAGCACTGCTAATAGGTCAGGTGTAAAGCAGGGCAAATTTTGTTTACAAGCTGATTTCAGAACCAAAATGAATCTAACTTTATTAACCTTTTTTAATGGCTGGCATCCTCATTTATATTTGAGGATCTAATATTCACAAAACGGATTTTAAGCCCAACTGTGTATTTATCAAAAGCAGCGTGAGACACGACTCCTGCATGAAAGGTGTCGGGTGGACGACGGAGAGTTGGTGTCACACTGTCCCACCTTTAATTGATGGAGCAGGGGCTCATTTTCCCTTTCTTTCATGACTTGCTGAAATACCATCTCCAAGTAAAGAGGAGATTCCAATCTCACTTTGGCTTTGAAATCTCATTGCACAATTATTTGAAAACATTATGATTTGCTAATTATCATGCTAATTATTTTGCCCTATACGTTTGCCATCATGTTGTACAATTAAACCCAGAGCCAAAGCTTTGTTTGCACCACATGAATGGGTGTGAGTGGGAACGAGGGGGGAAAAGTGGAGGAATGCACTAATATTTTTTGACATCTTTACCTATAAATATTTTTTCAGACTGAAAAATGTATCTAATAGCCCCACTCGCTGATGTGCACTGCAGTTTACCACAGTGTCTATATTTCTGTTGTCAGTTTTACAGTATCTCCCTTCATTAAACCTATCAAGTTTTCCTTTTGATCATGCAACCAAGGCCAGAAGACAGATATCTTCCTGGAACAGAGCAGTCTGCCAAGTCTTTCACAAGCCCAGCTTTAACCTCCCTATTGATTTTCTCAACACTGCAGCCATTCATTGTTTGTGACATTTGGCTGTCGGCTCTTTAACACCCTTCAACCAAATCAATTTCATATTTTTGTCAATGCCCTGCTAGAGGATGAGCAGAATGGGAAGAGACTTAGCATGATTTAGAATGTTGATTTTCTAGAGCGGTTTTATCTGTAGTTTTTACAAGCCTTATAAAGTTAATTCAACATGTTTATTTAAGCATATGCAATAAATTGGGAGAGAAGCGCTACCAGAGTTAAGTTTCAAATTTCCCAAATCTAATTCATGAAGGAAACTAAATTATTATATCAATGTCAGTAAAAATAAATATGCTGCCATCCTGTTCCCTCCAAGCCCAAACCACAATTCAGCAGGTCCTTGCCCAGCCCAAACCCAGGGACTGGTAAAACAAAACCACAGCTACAACCCAAAACCCAACCCCACCAATGCTGCTGAAACGTGTCTCTCACCACACGGACACAGGAAGGAGAGAAGAATGCTGAGATGGGACCCCCATGTTCAGCCCCACAGGTCCCCAAGCCCACACCCCTTCACACTGATCCGCACCCAGGCCCCAGGGATGCCTTCTGGTGGGTGAAAATGCTCACAGCCAGGCTGGGCTTTGCTGTGCTTCAGCCCCGGTCCCTCTGGCTGGGGCAGAGATGTGCCAAGGACGGGGCATGGCATCATCCCTGAGCGTGCCCAGCCCCTGAGCAGCAGACACTGTAGTGGGGATCCTTTAACAATATTTTCACGTGGTAGACCAGCAGCATTAAATGTGGATTAGCAGCCTGGCAGCTTGAACAGCTTCTTCAGAGCCAGTAGCACCATGGTGTAAATATGTATTTAGGGCACTTCCAGGCTGTGTGTTACATTGTGAGGGATCATGCTCCCGCCTCCCACACACCTGGATTTATGCCGTATTCATTAGAAGGCCTAGAGATACTGTGGGCTTGGCAGGTGCTGTTATGGAAGCAGTTACTGCCTGTAATGATCCGATCTGATCCTTTGTGTATGTCCACACATCCCTTCACATGGCTGGTATTTTAATCTCTGACCCTGAGGAGCCACGTCCAGACAGGACAGAAATGCTCTTGCTGAGCAGGACGAGGGACGATGTCCCCTGTCCTACCCCGCTGCAGAGGTCACCCTCCTGCACAGAGCCCAGCTCCTGGGGAGTAGGGACTGTCCTTCACAGCCTTCCCCTCTATTTTTATCTGCTGATAAATTGGAGAGACTCTTGGTTAAACCATGTGGGTTTCAAGGACATGGAGGACGGTGATGGCAGCAGTTGACACTTCATTACGTGAGAGATGCGAGGGGAGAGGACCCCACTGTCCCCCCAAGGTGGCTGGAGGGGGGTGGGCAGGGGTTGTTCCCATCCTGCCTGTGCCCCTCGGGGTGCCCAGCCCCTTGCACCCCCAAGCCTGGCCCATGCAGGGCAAGGGGCCATGCCCCCCCAGCCCAGCAGTTTGCTGGAGACCCCCCCCCTTCGTGGGCAGGAGACAACTCCAGCAGGGCTCCCGTGGATCTGCGAGACCCCCCCAGGGCAGGGGCTGCTGCGCTGCCGGCATCACACCCCACCGTACCTGGGAAAAGGCCTGATGAGAAATGAATTTGAAAAACCAATTGCAAAAAATAGTTTTAAAGTCTCTCAGCCTTGCCCTCAGGGAAGGAGGACATGGTGTGTTTAAAATATTGTGCTTAAAATAAAAAATATTCTCTATACTGGCAACCTATTTTGCTGGGTTCCTGATATTGCTGTTTCCAAGACCACGCGCACGCCAGACCCCCTCCTCCCCAGGGACACCACAGGACACAACAGCCAAGGTTAAAAATAAAGCTTTCAGGATGCTTTCCCAGCCTGGCGTACTTCAGATGTGGGCAGGACCCCAAACAGCCTTCTGCTAAACCTCTGCTCATGGAGGGATGGGATGGGATGGGATGGGATGGGATGGGATGGGATGGGATGGGATGGGATGGGGTGGGATGGGATGGGGTGGGATGGGATGGGATGGGATGGGATGGGGTGGGGTGGGATAGGGTGGGGTGGGATGGGATAGCATGGGATGGGGTGGGATGGGATGGAGATGGGACAGGGAGGTGGATCCCCATACAGGGTGCCCGGAGCAGGGAGCTGGAGAACAGTGGCCACAATCAGCTGCTCTCTGGGGCACCCCAACATCTCTCTCCTGCAGCTGAAGCAAGAACAGAACCCAGAAGAGAGCTTGAGGCTCCAAGGGAGCCCTCCCTGAACAAAGGTATGTCCTCCTGGTCCACCCACCCAAGGAAGGGTGCAAGGTCCATGAACCATCCCAGCACACCAGGAGGGACACCAGCACCAGAGACCGTATGTGGGAGGGGAAGGCTCCCCTTGACTCCCCGCGGCCGGGAGAGGGGTCCCAGAGTGGGGGTGGCAGGTCATGGCAGCATCCCCCTGCCCAGGCCCCCCCAGGCTGCCTGGGGCCAGGACTGCTCGCAGCAAACACAGGTGAGATTTATCTGTGCAGCAAAAAGCCGTTTGTCTCGTCACTCTGCAGGTGTCAGGTAGGATCTCGACTCGCTCCTTTGCCCAGGAACTGCCCTACACCTCACCTGGCTCCCAACCCCGTGGGATGGCTGTGGGCAGCTGGGGAGCTCCCACAGGGCAGCTGAGCACGGGGGCTTCAGTCCAACACCCTCTGTGGCTGCTGGCAGATGCTCCCCCCGCTCCAGGAGGGATCCAGGCTTTTCCCTGAGCCCTGTCACCCTTTATGAGTCTGTTCTCACTACCACAATACCAATGCCTGCGATAGTCCAGGAAAGAAACATCTGCCTGGTTTAACAATAAACCATGAAAACCTACTCAGCTGGAGTAAACAATTGTGGCTTCACAACTGGCACCAGCTGTGGATCTGCCCCAAGGTTTGGAGATGACCCCAGCTGGGGCACAAGGCCTTGGTGGTGTTTGAGACTTCCAGTGTCTCGATGAGGAAACACATCCAGACTTTGCTCTTTTAAATAAGTGGTTTTCAAAACTAGAGCAAGAACCTGTTCAGTTTCAAGCGGAAAATTTAAGGATTAAGGGTTGAGCAAAGGGGTCTGTGCAGGAGGAGTGTTACCTCTCCCCATCCCCTCAACACCCCCACTTGCCCTCATGCAGAACTTGCCAGGACCCTGACGCCGGGATCCCTGTCAGGATCTGCTGGATCCTCCTGGCCCCACTGGCCGGAATGTGGAGCCAAAAGGACATTATCAGATGGGCCTCCAGGCAGGAGACATGCTACTCCAGCACCGAGATCAAGGACCTCCCAAAATACCAGAAATACAATGCAAAGCATTTTTCATGCCCAATGGAGCGGTAAAAGAGGAGCCTGAAAAATGTATTTTAATATATTTAGTATCTTTTTTAGTTTTTTAGACCACATAGGAAGAAGAAGTATTTCTTGCTACAGCCCCAGAATATTCTGTTATTCTCCTGTTGTTTTACTGTGGGATTTTTCCCACTATGCCCCAATATCCTAATTTTTCAGCTACAGCGTGTTTGCTTTGATGATGCCTTAACCTAGAAATAGTCTGCAGTTGTTTACCTGCTGGTAGAGCTTCAAATATTATATTCTCACATTTTTAAATCAGTGCAGACACCTGAGACAAAAAGTGTCCCAAAAGCTGCCTACAAGAGCTACATGCTGGTCACTCTTTCTTGTCAAGGTTGATTTATTGCCTCCTTGCTGTTCAATTTCACATTTTGTCCTCATCATATCCGTGGCTCATGATCATTCTAGGCTGACCCTTGTAGGGCAGGCAGGGAATATTGATAAAACAATTATCTGTTAGCCGTTCATTTGATTTTCCATTTCAATTACGGATTGCACGAGGCAAAAGGAAAAAGATTGCATCATTGATTTTTCTACCTTACAACAGTAAAGAGTTGCTTTGATGGTTATAAAATGAATGCAACTCAACCATGCTTTTAAAGGTCATATTTTTTGTTTTACTATATTTCTTAAGAGCCTTAATATATGCAACTGTACAGGGGGGGAATGCCCATATCGTCAGCTCGGATAACCAGACACAAAGCACACACGTGCAAACACGGGTGAAAACCCCGCTCTAATGTATTTACAATAAATCTGATCTTCTCCAGCAGCGCCTCGGCATCGCTGTGCAGCCGCGCCTGCCCGCAGTGCCCGTCCTCGCGTGGAGCCCGGAGTGCCCGGCCAGCCCTGCCCGCAGTGCCCGGCCAGCCCTGCCCGCAGTGCCCGAACCTGCGTGGAGCCCGGAGTGCCCGGCCAGCCCTGCCCGCAGTGCCCGGCGATGCCGGCGCTGAGCCGGGTGGCAGGGCCGGGCCGATGGAGAGAGCGGCCGCCCAGGACCGCGTTCCCCTGCTAAAGAGCACTCTGTTCCAAGTTCCCCCGTGCCGCTGCCGAGCGCTGCAGGGCGGTGATCCGGGACGGTCACGCTGGCGCGGCCGAGCCCGTGGAGCTCCATCACGGTTCAGCGCCCGGCACCGCTCCGGGGGATTTTCACATGGCCGACCCTCGGAGAAGTTCAGCCTTTGATCAAGGTTTAGCGTGCCTGGAGTGGCCGTGGTGCAGGAAAGGGCTCCTATTTTCTGTGTCACAGGGTGCCAGTGCTGATCTCCTTAAAGCCCCCGAGTTTTCTTCCAAGACTGGATTACGCTCAGCAATTAAGGTAATGAACTGGCTGAGGTAACAAAGCATAATGATCTCTTTTGTCCTCTGAATGCTTATGAACTCGCTCCCTCACAATAGTCTGGAATGCAGAGCTTTCTCCAACACCGGGGCTTAAAACTGTGTAAAAATGATTACTTCCATTATGCCTTCATGGTTTGACATTTTTAATTTAAACACCTGTAATATTTAAGCATACTTCTCAGAACCCAAATACCCGCTCTCAAAGAATGCTAGCTTACATTCCTGCAATATTTTGACATCTTATGAGTATTATTTTAATGCCTGAAAAGATAATGTGATGAATCCATTGCAAATATATCAAAATATGTGTATAAAGGACTGTTGCTCGTGTTTTGTTTGAAAACAATGGATTTTTCAAAACAAGGCACAACAGCTGAGAGAGCAGTCAGCGTTTCATCAGGCACTCTGTTGTGTCAATAAGGAACCACATTGTCTGGGCATATGTGCAAATGCAACACAACTTTTGCTCCAAACCAGCCCCTTTCTGTGGTATCAAAGCCCGCCGTGCCACTGCCACCCTTTCCCAGCACAGGGTGTTTTCATGCAGCTATTTCACTTTTTAAAAGCATTTACTTAAGGTTTTATTTATATATTTTGAAACATCTGGCTACTACTTTTACATTTTTCTCAAATTTTTTGCATGATATAAACCTTCTGCACTGCAGAATCCGCTGCACTCTGATCTTTCATCTTAACACATTTCCAGCCCCAAATTTCACTTCAATCTCACCTCATCTCTCCATACTACATTAACCCCTGGCAATTGCCTTCCAAATGACCCCATTAAGCTGTAATTGCCTCAGCAGGCCTGCACTTTCGCTTGTAATTCTGTACCTCTCATCTCCCAGACGTTCTCTCAGCATCATTTCGTGTTCTGGCTCCCTTCACTGAGCTCAGCTTATGACCTCGCTGCACCATGGCCGAAATGACTACTAAAAGCATAACAGAGACGGAATTCCATTACTTATTTTTAAAAGTTCTCTGGTGCCCTAATGTAATATTCTTTGGGGAGTGTTGTCAAGGATACCAAGCACCAGCCATTAAAACCTTTTGTTTCCCAAGGCATTCCGTCTTTTATTAATAAATAAAGATAAAGAGAAGCTCATCCACCCTCCACCAAGTCAGCATGTGTTTGCAATGCTCTGGTACAGCTCCAATCCTTACTGTGCCCCCGGATGTTACCCGGAGCAGGGGAGGGCAGGCTGGCAGCTCTGCCCGGCTCCGGGGCTGCCGCGCACCGAGAAATTAAACCATTGCAGATAATTCTGCGGGAGCAGCTCGGCACAGTGATGCTGCCTTTAGCATATGCTGCCGCTGTCCCCGTAATGGAAATGAAAGCCGAGGTCCGAGCAGCCTTTTGTGGCCACCGTGCTGAGGAGGAGGAAAACTCACACTGTCATATCCCACTGTCAGGGCTAACAGTCTATCAAGGATAATGGGAATCCCCAATGGGGGCGAACAAAACAGCATGGAAAAAGCTGGCTAATCCTTTAACCGGGTTTGTGGCTCAAATGTGTTAAGGAGGAACCTCCCGCTCCCGGCTGTTGTGAGACGGCCAGGAGACATATATTTCAGATTGAAAATTAATTGGTGCTGGATCCAAGCAAGCCTTTGCAGCAAGCAGTAACCTTTTCATTTTATGGTCATGACACTGAAATATTAAGAGCCCTCTTCTCCCATAAACTATATAAACAGAGGCTCTCTGAAAAATGGAGGTAGTTTTTTTCTGTGGCAGAGAAGGAGTTTTACTCTTAATTCATAATAAAACTTAGCACTGAGGCTGTGCAGGGCAGCAGGTTCCTGCTCAAGGAATGCCAGTGCCCACAGGGGCTCTCCCAGCCCTGGGGAAACAGGGGCGACGGTGGGGCCGGGGCCATCTGAGCTTCCTCCTCGGCTGAGCCTGCTTGGCACTGCTGACAGAGCCACATCTGGATCACCAGCCCCACTTGCTCTCCATCTGTCACACAGGAAGGGGCAGAAGCTGGCAGGGCTGAGGGGGAGGCAGGTGCTGGCCCAGCTCTGCTGGAGGGGTGCACACACCGAGACCGGGGGCAGCAGAAAGGCCCTTCGGAGCCTGTCCAGCACCGTGTGAGCCTGGGGAGGTGACACCCTGTTCAGGACACCCCTGCTCACAACCAACAGTTTTGGGCAGTGCATCACAAGGGTCTTCCCTGCACATGTGACCTGTGAGCATTTCTTTCAGCATCTGCTGCCCATCACTATCAGAGACAGCACTGGAGCCCATCAGCCTCCATCTGATCAGGAGATCCAAATGTTTTGGTCTGATTTTTTTTTACCCTATATATGGCAATAATGAGTTCACATGGATTTTTAGCCAAAAAATAGATTTCATCCAGGATTCCCAACTAAAAGCAAGTTCCTGAAAGTTTTTCACTTCTTGCCAGAAGGATGGAGAAGGCTGGTGTTTGTGGGCATTTGCATGTCCATGGTGTTGGGAGGGGACACTGCCCATGAGCACATGTGCCCTGCTAGGACTGAGGCCATTGCCTGTTTCTCTGCCAGACCCATGCAGCCTGACATCCTCCCTGGTGGCCACAGGACACCCCAGCACTGCCACTAAGGCAGTACAGTGTCTGTGAAGGCTGTCCAGACACCCCAAAGCCACCTCCTTTACCATCTTCCATGGAGAATCCACACAGATAAGATGATAAAATCAGTCTAATCACGGAGCTGCTCCAAAGGTCCCAAAGGAGATCAAAAATAACCCGGGACTTTTCCACAATGGGACAGTTTCTGCAGGTGGATGACTGAGCCTGGCTCGTTCCTCTGGCTATGTGTGAGCCACGTGTGAGCTGTGTGTGAGCTCCATGTGAACCATGTGCTGCAGCAGCTTCACAACTCAGGCTGTTTTCATTCTACACACCAGGCAGGAAATTTCCATTTCATGCATCACTCACATTTTGTCCTGATTCTGCAAAGTCAGTGCTTACGCTGAAGGTAATGCCTGGAGGAAATCCGATTGCTTCAGAGTTGCTATTGTTTGGAATTCCAGTTTGGGCTCATTGGGCACTGATTTTGTTTGCTTTCAGCAAAGCTTGTGGTATTGGAGTGCAAAGCAGAGACAAGCGGCTGAATAAAGTCAATCCAAGTAGTTCAGTTATTTTTGTTTTCTTTAAAATGAACCTTGATTTCATCACAGTCTGCCTGTCTGTACAGCCCAGATAATGCCATTTTTGTCAGCTTCCTGAGGAGAGATTATCAGCCCCAACAGAAGTCATGCTCAGCAGAGCTGGGTCTGTCCTGGTTCCATTATAAGCACTCAGGATCACCTGTACCTCTGGCTCTGCACATGCTGAGACTGTGGGTGGCCACCAAACGTCACCTGCACCCACGGCACACACTGGCACAGCTCCTGGCACACAGGAGCAGCACGGTGCTGACACACACATTTCCACACAGTGTTTGGCTTTTCTCATTATCGGCTTGAATCCTGCACAGAATCTGTTGGGGTTTTCCATGCAGAGGTTATGAGTACATTGCCAAAAACACCCCTCAGAAACGTTACAAATACCCAAAGAAGTGAAGTCACTAAGGATAAAGCACCTCCACCTCCCAACCATTGCAATATGTCATTTGTCTGATTACTGGAGTAACCATGAGTTGGAGAGACACTTGATTGCCATCTCCAGAGTTCTCGGTGTGTCTAATGGAAACAGCAGTCATGAAGCATCATGTGGCATCAATGCCACAGCCAAGGCAACTCTGAAAAATGAGTTATGCTTCTCATATTCCAGGATCCTTTTCCTCTCCTCACAGAGAAAAGAACTAAACTAACTCCATGCTCCATTTACTCCTCACAGACACGGAGTCCTCTTGAACACTGCACCAAGTGAAACATCCTGTTTCCACCAAATCCATTTGAAATGTTCTGTTTCCATCCTAAAGGACAAGCCTGGGGAGCTCCATTCTTGGTCATTCTGGCTCCTCAACATGTTTACTTCTGACTCCTAATTAACTCCTAGTCCCTGAACTCCCAAGGAGATTCTTAGTTATTTTCTTGCCTGCTCTGCAGCCCCCGATCCCAGCGGGCACAAGCACTGCAATGGAACACACCCCCTTCAGTAATACCAACACCCTGTCTGGACTGACTTGGTCCACATTCCATCAATCCCTGTGCAACAAACCCAAATGAACCATAGATGGATTCTGTAATTCAAAGCGAGAACTGGGCAAGAAAGAGGAAATTCTGTAGATAATAGGATACCCAAAGCCTGTCCAGAGCCCTGCACAGTGACCAGCCTGGCAAAGCACCACTCTGTAGTAAAGAGTGATGAAAGTGAAGAGCATCTCCAGCCCCATTATAAACTGCTTTGTATGAAACAAAATACTCCTTTTGTAGGTAAAAATGATACAAAGCAGAAGCTGACGGTAAATTTTTCCTTTCAGTTTTAATCAGGCTTCCTGTTGTAAAAGCTCAGCAGACAGTGACGCGAGACACTGCCTCCCAACTTCGGTTCACCTTTGCCGTTCCACCAGGGACACCGTGTCAAGATTGTTCAGCTTTTTTGATGAGTGCTGCGTGAGTAACTAATGTGTAAATGCAGATACGTATAGAAAGCAGTTTTGACAGTGATGTATTGCAACTGGTTCCAGATGTCGGCGAGGGATGCTTGGCCAGGCACCTGGGGCTCTCCTGCCACGGAGCCGCACCAGCACCAAACCAGTCTTCACACAGATCACAAGGCTTTAACTCTCCAATTATAATCTTATTAAACAACCATCACTCGAGCTTCTGCTTCTCCTCTTTCAGGATGCTACAAAACATCTCTGTGTTGTTGCTCACATTTTATTTTAATTAAGGGGAGATAAGTTGCAATGTGGAGCTTAGCACTAAACCCTGCAGTTTGGCTGTCAATGGGAAACTTAAAAGCAAGCTGTTGAATTGGTCAAAATTAACCTTATATTAACATTTCACATCTTTTATATCACTACATTAAAATTTGCACACAGTACACGCCAAACATTTAATTAGATACCCCCTAATTCCTGAAGTAAATGTTGAAATGGCGCTACAATACTGCATTTTCCATGGAAGACATGAGCTGGTACTGGATTTGCCTCCGATACTGGAGCAAACTGCCAAGGAGGTCATTCTAAAGAAGAAGGACTTGCACACAACTGTAAAATCTGATAGAGACACACTGCTGAAAACACCACATCTCCAGCCATGACCCATGTCCACTGTGCCACAAAGTGGGCATCCAGCACACAGCAGAGTGCAGAGTGTCCCACAAAACACGGCCACCACTGCCAGGGTCCTGTCCCCTCACACCTCGCTGCCAACACACGCACCCCTTCTGGGGCATTAACAAGGGGGCATTTCAAATAAAAATAAAAATGTGCATTGAAAAATTAAGTAATTAATTAGTGCAGTAACAGTCAGACTCGCTGCACGATTGACGCTGCCAAGCTGCTGGAGGATGCGGCTGGAGGAGTCAGCAGGCAGAGCACACGGTACCAGGAGCAGCATTTAACCCAGAGCACTGATAAAGTTGCACTTCGTACAGCAGAAGTGTTTGTAGCTCAGCTCAGCATCAGTGTTTGGTCTAAAGGGAATTTTCTCAAACAACCTGTCTGTCTCCCTCCTCCTTCGCTCCAATCGCCGCTCCCGGGGGATCGGCCTCTGGCTCGCTCCCTCCTCCGGTGTGATTCCAGGCGTCCCTCATTGATCACCATCGCTGCCCAGAGCAGGCGTGTGCTCACCCCAGAACAAAGAGGGAGGGAGCCCTGTGCTGCTGATCTCCCCTATCGCACCAAGGGTGCAGGGCACGACTACCAGCAGCACTGGATGGGATGAGGCTGTCGCAGCACTGCCGTGCTCCCCTTCCACTCAAATCCCTCCATCCACTGCCCCCACGCTGGGCTTGAAGCCCCCCTGATCAATAATCATACAATGAGTAAACTATTGCCTAATTGGGGGTGTTGGGCCTCATGTCACTTGACATATTGATTAGGGGAAAAAGGCAGACTGACCAGTCTCTGATACTTTTCCAGTTGGATCATCAAATTTATTTCTAACCTGCATTTAAATGATCAACCTCTAAAATTTTATTACTAGCACAGAACCCGCTAATGAATGGTGCCAGATAGCATGAGAGCTGTAAACTACTGCGTGTATCCTTCTGCTTACAGGGCTCCTGTTATGACAAACCTTTATTGGCCATTTGTGGCACAATATAAACCACCCAGAGCCAGGCTGGGCTTTTGTTCCAGCTCCTGCAGGCAGAAGGATGGAGATGTCCTGGCTGGGAGAGAAAGTTTCAGGGACATTTGATTGACCTGTGAGCTTTCTTCAATGCCACGCTCTGCATTTTGAGACAGTGGATGGGAACCAAAGGACCTTTTGCTTCACTAAAGCAGAAACTGATAAAAAATGGCCTTTTCCTGCAGTCAGTAAGGCAGGATGGGAGCAAGATGATACAGATATCTCACGCCTGGCATGTTAATGTGCAGGAGCATCCTGGTGTGAACAGCCTGGCTGCACAGGCAGCGCTCCTCCCGAGGACTGGGTGTGTGCTGCTGGCAAGGGACGGTGACCGAGGCTGTACTGCCTCTCCCCAGCCCCCTCCCCACAGTCCAGGGTGCCCAGGGCAGAGCTGGGGCAGGACATGGGCTGGAGCTTCAGCAGAGCTGCGGCCGGAGCTTGGGCTGCTCCCAGAGGGCACGCGCATGGGCACGTGTGTGTGCCAACCCTTCCAGCATGGCATCACTCACCAGCATTCCTCATCCCTTTGGCACTAGGCACAAGGAGCTACCAGCACTTCCAGGCTCATCTTGGATATTACCTAGAGCACTGCAGTAGTTTTTACTCTGATTTTCTACTTCCTTTTCAGTCCCCTGGCTAACAAACTGGTTAGAAGTTGTGTCTGGAAAATCCCAACACGATTTGGGAAGCTAATACCAAGACAGAATATCAGGCAAGTAATTAAGATGGTTGGATAATTGCGAGGAATGTTAATTCTTCCAGGCTTTGTAGCTGAGAACAAGGGATGGTTTGCGACCAACCCCCACCCCGTCAGAGCGTCACACACAGAGCGGGGGACGAGCCACGGAGCACGGGGGCCTGGCAGGTGCCCACACATATGACAAAACACAA
>JAWWLV010000040.1:693391-720799 GCA_035041135.1 Platyrinchus mystaceus
CCCACGTGTGCCCACGTGACTGGATGCACTTGTCCAAGAGGTGGACAAAGTCCAAAATATGTCCATTTTCCTGCCCTAAAAGAAAGGATTTGGTTTTGTCCAAGACAGCTGTGTCGCCACAGTAGGCGCCTCTGCAGCAGTCCCCAAAACCCCCAAACTGGCTCACTTTTCCCAGGCCACTCACTTCCAAAATACGTCAGTTTTCTGACCACATCCATCCTGAATCCTGAGCTACACTTCTGGATGTGGAGATAACATAATGTGGGGTTTTCCCCCAGCCCCAGTGTCCCCTCCTATCTGTGCCTCCCTCACACCCGTTGTAGGCTGGCATGAGGAGCATTTCCTGAGGAGGAAAACAGGCAGATTACAACAAAAAAGGTAAAAAAAAAAAAAAAGAAAGAAATAAGTACTAGTGGGGAATTCTTTTCAAGGACTGCTTGATTAGAAACAACCACTTTCATATTCAAACCTTTTAGAACCAAGTTGCCTTTCTCAACAAGGTGTCTCTGCGGATATTTGCCTGGCTTTGTTATGGGACTCCTGACACTTCTAATAGAGCTTCTAAATAAAAAAACCCAGTGCATTTGTACTGCCAGGCAATAACCTTCACGTTTTACTCTCCATTCATAATGAAGATTAAGGGCACATGACCTGCATGTTAGGTGGCTTCCAGGACCACAGGCAAGAAAATGTAGAAAGTGTGTGTGGTGAGCACTGCAGCATCAAGGGACACCAAATCACGCAGGGGACACCAGCCAAATCCACCAGGCCAGCCCAGCACCACCCAGAGAGGCCACTGGCAGGAAAGGCATTCCTGCTCTGCAGCAACACTGCGTGAAAATCTGTTTGTGATTATTTTTCATTCAGAAATGTGATACAACAAAGATATTACTATTATTCTGTGTTTATACTGGAGGAAAAAATACCTAATGCAATTTGATCCTGTACCAAAGCGCAGAGCTCACAGGAAGGAAGGCTGTAATTTGACAATCAACCCTTATGGAACAAACCTGAAGTGCTGAAATGTTTATTCCAGAAGAAATACTTCCAGAGAATATTTCAGTGAAACAGGGTAAAAAGTAGAACATTGATATGAAAAATACCACCACTCAGGAAATAACTGTAAGTACCACTTGGTATACATGTGGGAATTGGCTCCAGACAGCAGAGCCTGCTCTGGGGGAGCCAGCTCAGCACTCAGCAGCCCTGAGTCCACTGTGTGGACTCTGGTCCCTCAGGGTGGGGGTAAAGGGATAAAAGCAATGGTGGGCACCAGGAGGGCTTGCTCGGGGGGTCCTGAGCAGGTCTGGGAGAAAGGGACCAGCTCTCCGGGTTGTGTCCAGAGCTCCTCATGCCATGGCTGTGCTGCTTTGCCATCCAGGAGCAACAGCCCTGGAGCAGAACAGGGCATACGGCCACCCCAACAGCCCTGTGCGTGTGCAGGGTGTGAAAATCTGTGCACGTGTGGGAGAGCACAGGCATGTGCCAGTGGATAAGAGTTGGGGCTGAAGACTCCATTTGGGCAACCTGCCACTCGGTCCTCATCTCCCAGCGCTCACCGTGACCAAACGGAGTCAATGACGCGGACACCAATTAACACATGCCACTCCGAGCTGCGTTTCTGTGCCATACTTTATTAAACACTTTCAGATGTAATTGAACAACACTGTTCCACAATTAAGCACCACACAGTCCTGCACTTTAAAACAAAAGCTATGACAGTTCTTTACTCTATTACTGCTAGTAGATACTGTGTAATGTAGTAAGTAATTAAAAGCTAAAACTACAGTACTGGAACCATCCTAATCAGACTCCAATTCCAGTAGCGATACAAGTGTATTAATTTTTTAACACAGTTGCAAGTACCTCAGCATTATCCTACAAAAACTACACATTGCCTGCTCCAAGAATAACCAGACATCCTCTTTTTCTGCTGGCAAGTGGGAGCTAACTTGTGACGGTGCCGGAGCAGCGCCAGTGAGGACACCACCTGTCCCCGCGCCATGGGGATGGGGGCACCGTGCCTGGAGCAGGGAATGCCCACGGCTGTCATGCCAGTGGCCATCACCCCCGTGTGCACAGTGCACAGAGAGCCCCACCGCACCACACGGCTGCTCCTTACACATGGACACACAACAGCCCAGACCCACAGTTGTGGCTCAGCTCGGCTTGGGGGCAGAGCTGGTGGGGGTCCAACCCAGGGTGGCCCTGCCAGCCCCCCTCCTCACATCGCAGGGGTGCAATTCCTGCATATGGCAGGGGCCAGGAAGGGCAGGGAAATCCGCCCAGGGAGATGCTGTTTGCACACAGACTAGCAGAGGAGAAGCTGGTGCAGCTGCTGCCAGGCTCTCCCACCCCCAGCGGGCACAGCGGGCAGGCATGTGGAGGGCAGAGGTGCCCCCACCCATGTCACCCGCCTGGTGCTGGAGGTTGCACTTTGAAGAACACTTCCAGCTTCTGTCTCTCAGGATAACAAAATGTCACTGCTGCACTGATCGATTCTGTGGCGTCAGGCAGAATACGCGGCCGCAGCGCCAACACGTCGCTCCGCCGTCCCTCCAGAGATGATATTCCACCTCTGTAACGCACGGGGAAATGAGGGGTGTGTACTACAGCACGGGGAATCCAACTGTCAGCCCCCCACCACCACAACCTCCACAGCTAAGCTCCATCTTGTCCATCTACATAATGGGATGAGGACAGAAAAACTGTAATGGGGAGGTAAAGAGAAGCCTAAAAGCAAGGACTGCAAGGAAGTGTGAATTCCCGGGGAGAACTCCAAGCTACGTCTTTTGGTTGGGTGGGCCACTACATCTTCCATCTCCCAGTCCCTCTTCTGGGAGGAAGAAGTCCATCTTCATACTGGGACATAATAACATCATAAATTTATCCAGCATCTTCATAAACCAATGGACACACCCCAGTGGAGTGGACAGTACTGTGTCCCTTGGAACACAGGCAGTCCTGATCTCCATGTTGCCCATAACTTTCATATCAGCTAAACTTCAGATTAATGAGCCGTGCTTTTAGGTTATTTACCAACACCCGTGTCTGTCAAACTTCCTCTTGTGGTCAAGTGAGGAAGTATTTGATGGAGAAAGTCTGGTCTCTTATGAGTCTTTTCCAGCTTAAACAATTCTGTGATTAGTCAGGACCAGGTACGACAGGAAGGACCGAAAATGACTCAATCTTTTAGCCATGATTGTAACTAAAGAATTTGAATTCCCAAGATGCTCAATCAGTCACACCCCAACAACAAACGCTCTGGCTGTGCCCCGGGCCAACCTCACAGACAGAAGATACTTTGTCTCTACCAGCAGGAAGAACATGACCTAAAATACAGACCCTGTACTCAGCTGCCCCCAGTCGAGGGTATCAAACCCAGCACTACCAATACAGCACTTACTGCCAGCACCTGAGTGCAGACACTCAACCATCCAAATGACCTTTTTTCTCTTCAACAGTCTTTTAGAAGCAAAATTTGTGGTGAAGGCTTCGTGCTTAAAGAATGTATGAGCTTATGTCAAATCCATCAGCCCAGGGACTGATAATTGCTTGGGCTGAGAAGTCATTGGGGCCAGGCACAGGGAGCAGAACAGGAAAGGGAATACACTGGTTATTTATTAACTTTAGTCCCCAAAGCCTTGTTATATTCCCAAATCACAATGCTATTGGTTTAAGAGGCTGCTGAGATGGAAATCTCTTAACAGCTGCCTTTCCTGCTCCCAGGCCAGTGCTCCCCTCCGGTGCCGAGTGATGAGGTGCCTTCAACACCCGCTGGAGGAGCAGAATTTAATGTGCCCCATAAAACAATCATGTACTGCCCTAAAAATCCAACAGCACCCCTTTGAAATTCCAGTGCTTCCAACCCAAAGTTTGTATCTGAACTCTTTCCTCTCCGGGGTTGGTGCTGTGGAGCACAAGCAGTGGATGAGCCCCCCAGGTCTGCTGCGCCCCCGGGGCTGGGGATCCCACAACCCTCGTGACCCCCCGGCACCCAGAGCATGCAGAACAGCTGACATCAGTGTTGCTGACCCTGTTCCTAAAGAAGTTTTGAGATTATGCCTTGTGGCTTAGGTGGGACTTAAGCACTCCCTTGGCCTTCCGCTGGCACGGGGCAGCTCTTCCCTGCAGCACCACCAGGGCAGGGAGCTGGGTATGGAAAACACAACAGGAACAAATGAAACCAGGAGAGTTAATGAGGAGACAAGCCACCTTTACTCATAAAGCAAAGGAACACGCTGATTTTAAAAATAAAGCCGTGAAATCTGTGTTGCCATGAATGTGGTTTGATGTTGATTATTGTCACAGAAATGAATTTGGGATTTATGTCATTAAGGATGAAAAATCTCCAAGCAAGCATAGACATCTTTCTGATACAGAAAATAAACAGCACAAAATAATTTTATCTGGTTCTGGAAACCAGCCTCCTGGCTTTCAGAGGGTTTTTTACGGTTGTTGATTCTGGCTTGTAAAGGAGAAGTTCCTCGGGAGGAGTGCTGGAACCGAGTCCCGCAGCTACATCGTCCTGTGAAACCCCACCCAGCAGAGCTGCCATCGGTGTAGTTCATAATCCGAGACTTGAGCAGCTTTTCTGACTGCAAGCTGTCTGGGTAATTGCTAAGCTGTCTGCGAATTACTATTGAACTCTGTCCTTTTTTATCTCACTGACTGACTACTATTTGTTATTAGTCCAAGTAATAATAATATATTAATTCACATGCTTAATATACAGAAGTGTATGTTTGTACTGCAACTGCACTGCACTCTGCACTCTGCAGCGTGGGAAAGCGCCGTGAGAAGAGCCAACAGTCACACAGAGACCCAGCTATCATCTTCCCAAAGGCCACACAACCCACAAAATCGGGATTCAGTGATTCCTACACATCAAATACTTTGCTCTGATTTGCAATGCTGGAAAACTCAGGGAATTTCCTAAATCAGCCTCGCACTGCACCATGCTCTGGGTGCGGTGTCCCAGGCCCATCCCACCTTGCTGTTGGAGGGAAGTGGCAATGCTGGCTGCAGGAGTGTCCCCAGCAGGCGGGCAGGGTTGGAGCTCCAGCCAAGTGAGGCAGAAGACACAGGTGACATCTGGCAGTGCCTGGTGCTCCTGGTCAGGGACATTCACCTCCACTGACGTCCCTCCCCCAGCTGCCCCCAGGAGTCAGTGTGCCAGGTCCCCCCTCCCAGTTGTGTCTATGTAACTTCTATTGACCAAAATATGATGGAGTTTATGCATAGTATTGATCACTACAGCACCTTGGCACCTGGCAGAGGATCCCACCCTCACACACAACATCTGGGCACTGCACCAGGCCAGAAGCTGGTGCAACCCATTCACTTTCAAAGGGAAAGCTGGGAAAGTCGACTTCAGAAAACAATTCTTTTTTGTTGACCTCTCCACAAAAAGAGCGAAATGACCTGACTAATAGGGTTAAACATCCTTCTCCCGAGGCAGCAGCTGCCAGCCCAGGCCAGTCACAGCTCTGCTGAACGTGCCTGCAGCTGCCAACTAACTCATGGGGAACAGAGCCAGAGAATGGCAGCAGTCAATACATTTAATTTCTTATTAGCAAAACACTAATCAATAATCCAAACTAATTTTTTTTTCTTTCCTTCTATATTTCATGCCTATCTGTGATGGGGAAAACAGACAAATTACTACTACACTGTCACTGGAGAACTACTGTCACAAGGTTATGCTGCAAAAAAATTAGAAGGGCCAAAGTCCAGCTAGAACTTCACCTGATTACTGCCATGAGAGACAATCAAATGTTTCTACAAATACATTAGCAAAAAAAGGAGGGCTAAGGAGAATCTCCATCCTTCATTGGATGTGGGGGAAATCACAGTGACAAAGGATGAGGAAAAGGCTGAGGCTCAGGGGGGACCTTCTCAATTCCCCAACTACCTGAAAGGAGGTTGGAACCAGGTGGGGGTCGAACCTCTTCTCCCAAGTGACAGGTCAAAAGGAAACAGCTTCAAGGTGCACCAGGGGACACTTAGATTGGATACCAGGAAATATTTCTTGAGAGAAGGGGTTGCCCAGCCCTGGCACAGCTGCCCAGGACAGTGGTAGAGTTCCCATACCTAAAGGGATTTACAAGCTATGCAGATATGGCTCTTTGGGACACAGGTTAATGGTGGCCTTGGCAGTGCTAGGGAATGGTTGGACTTGATAATCTCTGAGGGCTTTTCCAACCTAAATGATTCTGTGATTAGCTGTTCTTTAATTACTCCCTGTACCTCTAGTTGGTCAGAGTGCAGATGAAGCTCTTGATGCAGGTGACCTGACAACAATTAATTGTAAACTTGATTTAAACAACACTCATTGATGTGTTTTTCTTTAATGGGAACCATAAACTTATTTCTCACATTGTGGTGTGTTTTCTTTTTGCCAACTCATCATTCTGTCTCCTATAAAGGCTGAGATTTCAGATATGTGTTGTTATTGAACCATTGCACCCTTCCCCTAAAAATGTGGATTTTGACCTTCTATTTGGGAAGAAAAGTCTCACATGAAAATAGCACAAAATCATTTTTTAAATAATATGTGCAATTCTGGGCTATTTATGATACGAAGCTGTTACTGACTGCTATCAGCGATGACTATCTTGATGTCATTCTGAAAAGTCCTTATTCTGAGACTTTGATTCTTTTTTATCATTATTCCAATGTAGAACAACTGCCATTTTCTTCTTAAATTGGCCACTTCAGCACAAACTGCTCCCTCTAGAAGATCAAGTGGAAGAGCTCAGTATGTTTGGAGTATCTTGGCCTAGATCCAAATTCTGGCATCACCTATCAAAATTCTGGATGCAACCAAAATAGTAACAAATAGAACATTACAAACCCTGCATATCAGAGCCCTGCCTTGGCCTTTGGTCAGCCCAGGAGGCTGAACTGGAGGGCTGTGGGAGCCGGGGCTGCACAGGCACAGCGCGTGGCCGGAGCGGTGCGGCCGTGATAGATGGGCTGCAAAACTGTACCGAGAACAGCAGAAGACGTGAACTTTCTGATTAAAGATGAGGAAGTAGGTGATTAGCAATCTGTGGGAACTCAAGGCTTGGCCACGCTCTGCTGATCTAAGAGACGTGGGCAGGGCTTGGCTGCAGCGGTCGAGGACCCAGCACGGCTCAGACCCTGTTCCAATACCAAAAGTCCTGATTACTGATGAGTTATTAGACACAGCCATGTCTAGAATTCAAAAAAAATACAGCATTTGTATTTAAATATTTAATTTCTCAGGCCCCTTTCGCTGCAGCAGCAATGTCACACACGCTTTCTCATGTAAATAATGCTTCAAAACAATCACACAATAATTATTCAGTCCAAACCAAACAACAACTACTAATTAAACTGAATAGAAAACAGTGCAGCAGAGAAAAGCCTGCAAAGGGCCTCATGTCGTCCACAGTGATTCTAACCTAAAATAAATGCTGTGAGCAGGAAGGTGCCATGCAGGGAGCTCCACCTAACTTGTTGTGCTGTTATTTGCACAGTTTTAATAGGATTTTTCTATTAATCTGTGACAAACCATGAAATTTTATATTTTCACCATGACCAAGCCATGAAATTTGCCAACTTTGTCCATGATTTACACTGGGTCATAGCTATAAGGTCTGTTATGCTTTTTAACTAAATAACTACTGCAGCTTCCCCTTTGGACAGAATGAAGAATTTGCCTATAATTAAAGCAGGAATTGTTAACTGCTGGCAGTAAAAGTTTACAGCATTGTTTGACAGTCACAAAGATAAGCCAGTAAAACCCCGGGACGCCACGTCTACCTGCACTTCCCCCCCTCCCCAACAATAGGGTTCTATCTCTCAGCATCACGAAATCAATCTCAGATTAGGTAATGAAATATGCACCAGCCTTTTCCCAGAACCTTTGACAAATCACACACAATCCTAAATCTTCATAAATCACGATTAAAGACAAGTATATCATCACCAACGCATATATCTTCCCATGCCTGACCCAGAGACTAATGAGAAAAGGCCTAGACTATCTCATCTGATTAATTAATTCAAAATGTCTGCTGTTATTCAAATGTGAGGCTGGTATTATTTGAATAACACTTGACAGCAGTGCCTGAAGATATCATTTCTGATTTGTGAAGCTGCTGCTGCATAACTGATGATAGTTTATGAAAATGTTCCATCGAAGCTGCTTTTCTTGGCACAACTGTGAAAGATTTTCTGTAGAGAGGGTTTTGTGTCAGTAGCTGATGCTGGTAACATTGTCAAATATTTCCAAAATCTGTAACATCCTGGAAACCCTTTTTTCCTGAAGCCTTGTTGAATATCAGTTTCTTCGTTCTCCAACAATTATATATCTCAATGTATATACATACATTTACAGCAAAGCCAAAGACAGCTGGATTTGACCCTTTCCATGCTGCCTGTTCCTCACTGGGTCCAGGAACAAAGAGTCGTCTCTCAGAGCCAAGGAAGTTCTCAGGGAATCCCTCTGCTCTGATACAGCCCTTCACATGCTATGTTTTTAGGGATTCTTAGGGATATTTTTCACAGATGAGAAGAAGCAGTACTATAATTCCACAACAATAAGATGTGCATGAGCACTAATTTTAAAGGACAAGACCACAGCCTCATCCAGAATCGGTTGGTGGGTGACCTTGGCTGGTGAGGGCTGGGGCACCCACAGCCTGTGCCTGACACTGCCCTGCAGGGTGCAGCCGTGGGCAGGGGTGCTGTCCACCCCGATGTGCCAGTGGGCAAAGCCTGCACACACCGAGGACTGACCCCTGGCTTCACTGCTGCCCTGTGCTGGAGCCTGTCCTGGGAAAGCCCCAGCTCAGCTAACACGGAAATCTCAGTTATTCAGATGGTCTCACTGGAGTGGCCACTAGGGACAAGTTTAGCTCTTTTTCTGAAAATCCTGGAGTCTTGTCTTTTTCCCAGACTGCAGTGCCACCGAGCACTCGGAACGCTGCACACACCAGCACAGTACCTGCTCTAAATGCCCACCAAGACATGAATTAGCAGATGCTATTTCCCAGGGATCACCAAGAAATCAAGGCTGTGTCACCAAAACCCAAAAACCACCACTGCAGGTGCCAAAGGTCTCTGGACCCAGACACTGGAGGAGAGCAGAGCCCCTTCATGCTCTGAGAGACAAACACAAACCAGCTTCCTCTGCCTCAAACCACCAACACATGCTCCAGCAAGGGTCCTGCTCTCAGGGAACAACTTGGCTACCTGGAGGGTATGTTCCAAACAAAACTCACAGCAAAGGCTCCAGGGGTTTTTCCTAAAGTATTTATAGACTGAAACGTGCTGAGACTCTTGTCCAGTACGTGAAGGGAAGAAACTGGGTTAATGTAAATGCAGAGCAGCCACTCGCCCAGGCTGAGGTTCCCAGTGGTGCTGGAGAGCCAGATCTGAACTGGGGAAGAACCTGGCACTTTGCTGTGCACCAGCAGCTCACAGCACACCTCCAGGGAGGGCAAAGATGCTCAGCACTTAATTTTATAGCACCTGTAATAAGAGCCATGGGAGCAGCATTCTGCAGGTCACTGGGCTTCGAGGCCCTGTTATTAGAAACAATTTAAATTACAACTCTGTAAAATCAATTTTTTAATAGAAATCTTCATTTTAAAATTTTCTTTTTCCAGGAGACAATAAAAATTATCATTTTATTCTAAATATACCATAGCACAAAATACCTAAAACTTGTTACAACCAATTTTGTTTTATTAGTGGAACGTGAATGCGATGCTGTGCTTGTACCGGTGTTAAACTGGGCTGTTCTGAAGCCACGGAGCCATAAGCACTAAAGAAGAGGATGTAAAATGTATGGTCTAAACCGAATATAAATCAATCATTATGACAGAAGTAGCACTTATTTGAGAGTCAGAAGTGAACAAAATATTCTGTGTCAGCAAAATGTCTCCTGTCAAAACCTGCTCTTTAAAATTTCACTACAATGTGCTGAGACAAATGTCCTTTGCAACTCCGTGGAAGGAAGCGTGTTCTAAATCTTCATAATTCAACCCTTGCCTGTTTTCAGGCAACAAAGCAAGCGGGAAAGGGTTCGATATTCCTGCTGATGGGGTGAACACTGTGCCTCCAGCCCTGGGCAGTGGCAATGCTGCTGCTCCTCTGGCCAGCGCTCGCCCAGGGCAGGGTGACCCTCCCACCAAGGAACCACAGGAGGCACCCACAGTGCTCCCTGTTCTGTGCATTCCTTACGAGTCAACATTAAGTCCATGGAGGCCAAAAGACCATCCCAAGGAGTCGATATGTTTCCATGCAAACGCCTGGGACGGGCGGGTCAGTGCTGGACCTGCTCCGGGGTCCTCGTGCCGCTGCACCCGCGAGCCCGGCTGGGGCTCCTCCACCTCACACCAGCGACGCCTCTTCCCCTCGGCAACATCTCCACCGGTGCCACTGCACCCAGAGCAGCTCAGAGCTGCTCCACTGGCCAGCCCTGGTCAGCACTGCATTCCTGACTCATGCTGCTTCCTCTCCGGTGATCCCAACTGCGACCCAAGCAGGATCCCAGCTCCCTTCAGCGCTCTGCTCAGAACCTCCCACTCCCTCCCTCTACGCCGTTTTAAGTAGACCATTTATCTTTGATTAAATTTTAAATGTTTGAACCCAGTTAAATCTTACAACTAAGCTATCTGGGCTAATGCCATCTTTTCTTCCTCCCCTTTATCCTTCCCAAACACATCACGCGTTCCTGAGATCTGCATTATGTCACTCTTCAGTATATAAAATGAAGGGCAGGCAGCTAAATCAGATCTCCCCTCTTCCTTACTTGGGATGACAGCACAAGCAGAACACTTTTGGTGGTTACGCTGTTTTTCAGGCTGCCACTGCCTTAAGATACATAAAATACCAACTATAAGACTTAAAAAGGGTGACTCCCATTTATGTCATCATACTCAGGAAAAAGCAATGTTTTCCAGTTTGAAAATACTGGGGAAACATACAGTGGTCTGTGAGATGTCCCACATTGCTGGGAAAGAATAAATGTAACACAGGTTTCATGTTTACCCTTTCAAAAGAAGAACCATCATTTTTTTTCAATTACACATTTTAAATTGGACACAATCTGCCAGACAGTCTAAACCAGCAAAATTAAAGGTCTGGGATCCATTGCAATTTCTAAAAAATCAAACCCCAAACCAGCAGAGAGGACAAAGGCAAAGCAACAGCTCTTGGCAACAACCTCTTCCAACTCGAGAGTCTATGTTTGCAACTGTAGACATTAAAAAACCTGTTTGAAGATTAAAAATGCATAAAACTCGCAATTGACATTTATTTCCTGGAAAACAATCTATTTTTCAGAGATGGTTTTTCCAGAAGATGATAAACTCCTTCTCTTTATGTTGTGCCTTAAGACATCATGTGCTTTTATCCTTTAGCAAAATATGAACCAGCTCCGAGGCTGACAATGCCAAGAACCATGACAAAATGGATTATTAATGAGAAACTGATCTCCAGAACTCTATTAATTTATGTCTTCCTGTCGGATCCCAAAGATGTATCAGCCCTCTCACTCAAAGAAAAAAATGCCAACATTGTACTTTGTTTTAAAGTTCTGCTTAGATGAAGAATTCATTATCCAAAGCAGTGTTGTGTTATCTCAGGCTCCTTGTAGAATAAAGATTCTTTATCAAATAGCTTAAAAAGCTGCTGACAAGTGTGAGGATCTTGCAAAATATATTTACATCAACAATTCAATGAGGAATCTTGGATTTTTAACCTTTTTTTTTCTTTCCTCGGCAACACTCCCTGCCTTGTTCTGACCTCTCAGCACTTTGGAAATGGAGACCATGAAACTCCATCTGTAAAACCTCAGAAAAACTAACACAATGGTGAGCTTTTAAAATTCTTAATTGTACTAATTATTCCACCGAATATAATGATCTAACACGTAAACAGAAGAAATCTGATTTCTTCACTGAGTACAAACAGCAAACAGACAGAAAATACCCTTTTAAGCCTCCGTGAAATAATCTATCTAATCTGTGCTTATCATAATATTTATGAAATAAAAAACAGAGAGGAAAAATTGCTGTAATGTACTCTGGGTGACCTCTGCTTGCGTGAGAGAATGAAAACAGCCTTTTGCTTTTCAATCCCCATCAAAGTGGAGTTAAAGGAGGGACAGCATTCCCTTGCTCACTGCCATTAATCATTGCTTTCTTCAAGCAAGTGCGTATTAATTTCTGTCATCCCAAACATCATCGAGTATTGTTACAGCACCGCTCACTCCTCATTCACCACCAGTTGTTACCAGTTTCCCTACACTGAGCAGAGACAGGGTGAATCGTGTGGATTTCAGTGTTGGAGGCCTTTATCCCTGGGGTGCTGACACCAATTAAGCCATTTCAAGAAGCAGTGCGAGCAGGCGCAGCCCTTGCCGTATGGAGCGCTCGCACCCAGCCCTGGCAGGGTGGCACTGCCGGCCGCCCCGCACCCTCCCGGCTCACAGCGCCCGCACAGGATCCCACCCGCACCCTCCCGGGCTCACAGCGCCCGCACAGGATCCCACCCGCACCCTCCCGGGCTCACAGCACTCACCCAGACCCGCACAGGATCCCACCCGCGCTCCCCACAGCCTGCCCGGACAGCACAAGGCTCCAGGGACAGACCGAAAAAACAACCTGGGCTTTTCCACATGCAGGATTTTGTTTTCATTTTTGATGAGTGTCACTGAGGGGCTGAGAGGGCTGAAATGGGAGCGGGGGCATTAGACGCACATGTAAGACAAACTACAGCGATTTTACCATTGCAATGTCACAAGTACCCTAAATGTGAAAATTAACTGAACCTGCCTGAATTATAGCATCGTTCCAGCTGCCCAACGCTCAGCACCCTGCACTGCCAGCCCAGCATCCGCTTTCGGTTCAGAATCGCCCGAACTCTAAAAATCACACAGTTCAAAGAAGGTACCTCAACACCTTAAAATCAACACAATGAGTTTAATTAATACCATTTGTACCTTGCTAAAGTGTGTGTAAGGATTTATCAAACTCTCTGGCAATACTGTTGATTTTTTCTGACCGCTTTAGACCCAATCATTCTCCTTGTTTCAGACATTTACATCTGCTTTTAAGTTTTTATGGTTGCCTGTTGGCAGGCAGCAAAGTGGAGCTGTCGATGCTGCTGCAGAATAATGCAAGGTTTGTTATGAATTAAATATTAGAAACCTTAACGCAGCGGCCAATAAGAATTATTTGCCTTATTAAAGCAGCAGAAGACGCTGATTAAATTTTCATTGCATTGCAGTCTTTTTCCCATTTCTGCTTTCAATTCATCATTCTAATGTATGAAAGGCTTGCCGAATAATGGCATGGGGACTTAATTTCTGGAATGCAAATATGGCAAAGAAAATACCATAAATACCCTCCCAGAAAACATTAAACAGTCAGTTCTAATTAAGTGAATACTAACTAAGTAAATATTCTCTTAAAGGAAAAAAAAAAACCAAGATATCAAGAATTCCAAGAAGGAAAACTCTAGAAATAAAGGCACACAAAAATTATAGGCAGCTTTGATCACCTGGATTTCACAGGAAGGATCAAAGTATGGTTAAACAATTGAGTTTTCAGATACTCCAAGAAATTTTTGTATTTATTAGTGTCAGAACGCCCAGCCCTGTTGTGTTTAACTGCGACTGTAGTTTGTAGGTGCTGTGAGTAAATACACTCTGGTGTGTGCCAGCTGCAGCAAGGCTGCTCCAAGTCAGGTGATCCAGATTTGTTAATTTTATAAAGCAACACATTGCAATAGTGCTCAGTTTACTGGCCTGGCATCCTCAAAACCAAAATGCCTTTAATGGGAAAAAAACCCTCTCTTGACAAAAATGGTGGCAGGTATTTGGGAAGGTGGCTGGGCAGGAGCAGCAGTTGCCCATCGGCTCCACACACAACTACAGGGAAAATGGTCAGACAAGATCTTGTATCCCTGTGTCCTATCCTGAAGGTTGTTCACGTTTCTGCCTTAATGTGCATCAGGAAGAAAATGAACTTCAAGTATCCATTTCCCCTAGAGAAAATCTCTTCCCTGAAACTCTGCAACTAATGAAATGGGGATCTATAAATAGCAGCATCATTACCATGAGAGCACTTGCTTTGTGCCCAGCTCTGCCTCTGACCCTCTTTACACTAATAACCAGTGGGCTTCCATAGCCTTCCTCCATAGGATGATCAATATTAGGACAGTTAAAATGTGATGTACATTTAAACCGTGGGGTGTCTTTACTCACTGGCTCACTCAAACACGGAGCACAGTGCAGCAGGTCCTGCCTTTCCCTGCTCACACGTACTCTGGAATTCCTTATTGTCTCAAACGAGGAGAAAGCTGCTCTGGAACTCCTCTGACGGTACCGAGACGTGCGTCGTGACAAGACAAAAGCCATAACACACCTGAAATGTTCCCTGCTGAAATCTCTCGATGAACCTCATTAAAATGGTTACTCCATTCCAAATATTATCTACTGAGGCACCACTGTAGTAAACTCTTCCTTAAATTGTGTAAGTGAGCATTTAATCAGGGAATGCAATGATTTGGAAGCGTGGTTCACATCTAGTCAAATCCCAGTATTCTCCAATTATGACGGATCGTTTCCAAAAGTTAACCAACATTTAATTTCACTGTGTACTGTAAATTCAACTATCCTAAAAGACAATGCAGCTCGGGAATCCAGGGGAAAAAAGGAACTATTTATTAGATGCCTATGGAATATTGTGCTACTGCATATAATTTATTGATACTGAGATATTTATGCTGCCCTTCATTAAAAGTAAATATTCAGTTACATTTGCATCTCCCATATACAAAGAGCTCAATTGTTCTGCTAATTTCATATCTCTTAAAATAAATATGATAAAACGTTCCAGTGGGTGGATGAGTTTAAAGGCTTTTATTCTCTGTGACAAAATTATTGATGACAACATATCATAAATGGCACTTACTCCATATACACATGTCACAAGAAAATGTAAAATATTAGAACAGTTATGCATGCAGGAACATTTACTTTTTAAATGAAAATATAACATCCCAATTTTAAAAACCATGTGGCTAAATCAAGAGAATGCATATAGAGAAAACAGAGGACGTGAAATTCCACATGTGCTTGAGCTGATTCTCTTTTTGCTTACAGGTACTATATCGGTACTCAGATGTGATTGACTTTATTTAAGCCACAAAATAAAGTCCCCCAGCAAAGCCCAGACAAATGGCACAGCCACACACAGCTCACAGCGCGCCGACAACAGCTCTGGCTCCCAGAGGTACTTGTTCAGTGGCTTTTTTTCCTTCTGTTTGTTATCACCTTTTAACTTATTAAATATTAAAGTAGCCCAGAAATTTGCATATTACATCAAAATCGGAAGTCAAAGACAATAAAATGTATTTAGAAGACCCTGTACTGGCCAGCTGTGCTGATGTGACTCAAGAGGCTGCACCTCTGCTGAGCACACCCTTATCTGCTCCAGGCAGCACTGGGGGATGTTTGGAACGCGGTCCCAGGATGAAGACTTGCGTGTTCCAATCTTGTTTAAAACATCCAGACGTACCCTCTGAGAGCCTAAAAAGGGATTATTGCAAATAGCATGGGTTTTTGTATTTTAATATGCTTAATATTATAAGACGCACAAAGATATACGAGAGCGAGGATCTAAGAGAAATAAGCTGAGGAAGTAAAGCTTACAAAATGCAACCAACACCATCTGAAAATACTGGGCAGCAAAGGTTGCAATTTAAGGGAAGTAAAGGCAGAATTCTCAACACACGGTAGGGATGGGCAACAACATTTTTACCTAAAAAACAAGTGTGTTTGCTGATCTGTGCCAGCAGATGAACTTTCAGGCCTATTTGTAAATAAAATCAAAATTACAACTCCAGGTCCATGATTTCCCCTTGCCGTGGGCCCAAGACAGAGGAACAGGCAGGAGCTGGGCGCTTCCTGCAGCCGGGATTTGGAGAGTTTCAGAGTTAAATAAAGCAGATTTGTAACTGGCAGGATCCTCTCAGCACCAACGTGGTTCTTGCTCTGAGGCAGCCGATGGAGCAGAGCTGCTCAGCGGCACTTGACAACAGCAGTGCTCCCACAATTGTAACCCTCAAATCCAATCAATCCTTGCTCTTTGCATTTCAAGCAGCTCCTGGCTGCCACTGCCTGAAGATAACTATTTTACCACCTCTGTCATGCCTAATTAACAAGTCAGATGTACAATTTAGAAATTTTGCAATTAACCTGCTAAAATATTGCTGGAGGATGCTAATTGTTATGCCAGTTGCCATAAAAGCTCATTTGCATAACTTATGTGTGAAAAACAATTATGAGCGGCGTTCACAGACGCGGTCCACAAACTGCTCCTAGCTACGGATGAGAGGGCCACAAAAACACTTAATTCATTGCCCACAAAATTATGTTCCCCCTTTTCTTAAACAGCATCTGTTTTGTGAAGCCATATTCATAGAAAATCCCCAAATCAACAATTAGGAGCATATGTAAATGTGCGATTACAGTTCTTTTTCTTCCATTGACAAGTTCCCCTTGCTCCGGCGCGGAGCGGGCGCTGCGGGCTCCCCGCGCCGGGCACTGCCCGGGATTCGCCGGCGCCCGCGCCGCCGTATCTGCTGCTCGCAGCCGATCACTGGGGGCCACTTTAACAACAAAGAACCTAAAGTCAATTGTTTCTCCAGTGAATGGGCGTCTGTTCTCAGCATATATTTACCCAGGCGTTCAGGGCAGATTTTTACCATTAAATCGGAGGCTGTAGAACATGGTTGTTGTACAAATATTTACATTAGTGCTGACCACAGCCTTATTGCAGCACTCGGAGAGAACAATATTCCCAGCCCTGTCACCCCGCTTTGCAGGCCTGAGTCTCGCTCTCGGCCACAAAGCCGGGGCGCCGCTCGCCCTCCCCGCACGTGCGGAGCCGTGAGCTGATTCCATCGGACACGAGCGGCCGGTGCACGGCACTTCCATCAGTCTCAGGGCGCAAAAACAAATGCCCGTTCCTTGTTCCATAGAAAACAGGACGCGAACTGTGTGTTATTTTGGGTGTCCCTTCCAGCAGGCAGTTTGCTCAGCAAGTGTTCCCAGCCCACTAAATATGACTAAACTAAATAAGAACTCGAGCCTGGAGTCCCACAGAACGCAGTCGTGCGGTTCCGCACCGATGACATCACGCCCTTACGCTGCTCCTCTCCAAAATATTAGAGATTTAAAAGTTACATAACAATCTCAGTGATTAAACAGCAGCTGTTATGATAATCAGTCAGTAAAAGGAAATGGATTTGTTTAGTGCTAGCAACTACAATATTATTAGACTCTGGGTATATTGAAAGGAAGAAATATTTCCTTTATTGAACACAAAATACCATAAATTTAGGTAAACCGAAATTAGTTCATGTAATACACTGACATCCAAGAATTTATGTATAGAGAGTCTATCATTTAATTTTCAGACATTCAATTTCTATACTTGGTCACAGTCAAAAGGTCAAGAACCAACAAGTCAATAAGTTCCCAAGCTCCATATCGATATCACGTCACGGCCCTAACAAGTGGAGGGGAAGTAAGAAATAATTCACCAAAAAAATCCTCAGCTGCCTATGGAGGGCAAATCTCCTGCAGCGTCCTGTGCTGGGTGCCCAGGGAGCTGCCAACAGTGCCAAAACATCCCCAGCCCCACGGCACCAGAGCTGGTGGCGCTGGCAGGACGCAGTGGGGCTGTGGTGCCCACACCCCAGTGCCCACTCTGCTGTCCATGGGCTTTCTTTCCCCTCTTCATCCAGTGCAACAAAGGAAAGAAATACGAGGTAGAAAAACTGATACTTTCCACTCTATTTGAATAACAAGTGAAATCCTAAAAATCCCTCCACTGCATGTTATTACCAAGTGTATCTCCAGGTTTTATAGTGACAGGACTGTGCTATAATTTCTGAGAAAACCTCAGCATAAAGCTCCATAAACCCAACCACTCCTGTAATGTATCACCTTATCTAGTGCACAATCATTTCCACAACTTTTCATGTTAGTATAATTTGTTCAAAAATGGTAATAAATACATCCTTGAAGTCAAATAAGAATCATTGCACAATCTACTGTAACTTGTTCTTACTATTGACAGTCAATCACGCTCCCAGGATCTCGCATGAAAGAAAATAAGCAAACATTTGGGTGTTCTGTAATTACAAACCTCAGTAAAAGCACACTTCCTTCTTTAATCAACAAATATATGAAAGTGTGTTTGAAACAGCCTTGAGTGTGCCATCCTGCCTCAAACAGCCACCACGCAAGGGAAGCACCGATCCCCAGTCCCTTTCAGTACTGAGCAAACCAACCACCAAGGCAGGAAACCCCAATACCCTTTTGCCAGAGGTCTAAACATGGATTAAAAAAACAAACATTCCTGATTAAAGCCAAGAAAAGGAGAAGTCTAAGGAATGCCTAATCTCTTCATCTCCAGGAGGCAAGATGGCTGTGGCTCACCACGACTGGAACAAAGTGGATATTGTAAATAGTGTTGATAGGTTACCTCTTACGTAAAAATTTTAATCAGACCCAATACTTGATAAAAATATTTCTTTTTAACACACAGCATCAACTCCAAACGACCTTCACTAAAAAATCTGATGGATAATATTCCCATTTTAAAGATAGAACAAGTGAGCTCTTGCATTCGTGCCCATGAGGTGACGGCCGAGCTCCGGGTCTGCTCCAAGGTCACCACATCCTCCTCACTCAAGTGGGAGGAAAGTTTCTCCCCAGGTTAACAGCAGCATCAGGACCCAAACCAGCAATGCCAGGATTTCCTCTCCAGCACCGCCTCCTGCCGAAACATCACCATCAGGGTCTCCTGGTACTGGGAAAGTTAAGGTTGGTCTCAGAACATTTTCATTACTTAGTTCTTTTGTTCGACTATTTGAAGCCCAAAACGAGCAGCTGGAGCCCAGCAACACTTCCTTTTGCTGCCTGTGAGAACTGACTTTGCAGTATCAGGTGATGTTTTGTTCCTCCCAGTATCAAAAAGGTTCACTATGACAACTCAAGTTTTGGGTTATGAATTCCTGGTGGGATTCTTTGGGCCGAGCTCCGGGGGGCTGTGGGCGAGCAGGGACATCCTGCTTGCCATGCAAACCGCAGCACGGCCCCGTTGTGGAGGCGGGGGGTGCCCAGGGCAGGGGCGGCGGGCAGGGACCCGCAGCGCACGTGCCAGTTGTCCTGCGCTGACGTGAAAACCCCTGTGGCTCCGGGGAAACCGCCGTGGTTTGTGTCTCATGTGGTTCATGTTAAAAATTTCCCAACAGTGATAGACTTCAGCTGCCAGGATCAGGGAGAGCATGTGCATCCAGCATGAACAGCCCCCGCATGCAGCTCTCGGGCATTTCTTTATCCTTTTTCCTTTCTTTAAAATAACTATTGGGGCTCATAACAAGCACTGTCACTCCAGCACTGCTCCCCTGATTGACTCTGCGACAGCGATCTGTGGAGGAGATGGGCACTCAAACAGCCAACGTTCTGCCACGCTCAGGCAAAGAGGACTAGAGAGGCTTAGGTCGGGTTTGCTGTTGGGTTTATTTTTTGATAAATTTATGCTCAATTTCCAGAATTATTTCTCTGATTTTTTTAAGCAGTATTATAAAAAGCAAACTAATCACAGAACTGTAGTAAAGCAATTCTGAGGCTGAATGAAAACCACACACACACAAAAAAACCCCAAACCCCCAAAAAACAGGAAAATTTGAACTAGATCAGAAAGAACCTCTCATCCTTGAGCCATCCTGGAGTGTCCTGCTACTGCAGAGGTCTCAGCACAGTGATCTTATGTATCATATATGCTCTAATAAATAGGTTCAATGAGTTGAGTTAAGGGCAGAGTTTAACTATTAACTCCAAATTTCCTCACTCTTATGGCTGTAAGTCAATCCCTTAACGTTACTTTAACACAATTTCTGGCAGTTGAATAAAATCTATGGTCAATATTACAACCCCTTCCTTCCTTCCTGTGATTTGCATCAGAAATGCTGTGGGTGAGTGGGGGTGACAAATGTCCACAGCCCTATTGGCCAGGAATCCCAGTCTTCCATTTGCCTTCAGCTGGTCGGGCCCTCGTTATCCCAATCCCAAAACCTGCAGAGCTGGCACAACTACCTCAGGCAGGTACAGTTCTCAGCACAGGAGCTGTGAGCAGGCAGAGAGGTTACAATACAAAGCTGTAAGATATATCTAAAATAATCCCACAAAAATCAGATGACACAAAGAATTCTAATACTTCCCTTTTGTTAAGATACAGTAACTGAGAATACAATGAAATTCTTCATGTTCAGTATCTCCCATTAGATCAATTAATATTCAGAGAAAGGCTTTAACATGAAGTTTAAATAATCATAGAAGGAGAAAAAGAACCACCAATGTTCTAGAAGCTTCTCTAGACCTTTCAATCAATTTTATTTATATGCAAAACCAAGAGAAACTCAGAAAAAACAAAGCTCCTCCTGATGCTAAAGCTCTCAATTTACTGACAGGCAAATGGCTTCATGCTGCCACTTAATCTCATTTCTTGCATAATGCCCTCTAATTAGCATATCAAAGTGAATTAATACTTCTAGGGCATTAGCAATGGGAAAATCTGCTCCAGGCTTCACAATAGCAGTTAAGCAAGAGCCAAGAAATCCTCAAAAACACCACAAACCACTTTGCATTGCAAAACTGTTCAATTTATTTATCCTCTCTCTCTAAACACTTTTACCGCACACTGTTTTACTACTGTTCACCAAACAAAATGATAATTGCCAAAGTTACCAGCATCTGTAATGCCTGTTTAGAATCTTAATTTAGATTGTGTACTTGAAGCTCTCTAGATGCTTCCATTGACCCCATCGTACACCACAGACACACTGGAACACTGTTGTTCTTTTAAAAAATGCTGTCAGGATATTATTATTAAATTCCGTTTTCTGCTTACAATAAATGATTAAAAATTAAATAATCTATGACAAAGCCACCTGCTGGACAATGAGGAATGAGAGATTGGCTTAAAATGTTGATGCATTACTGAAGTATAGCAAAAGGGTTTGACCTGTAAACACATGACACAAACCCACCCCCCTTCCAGGTGATGGATTTATAGGATGCAGGATATTCAGTGATTCACATTGTTACAATCCATATGACTGTGCAACACACATTGAACTGATCATGAACAAAAGAACTGAAACACCTAAAAGAGTATAAAATTAAAGTACGTGCATAATGACTTTTACTATATGCTTTTATGCAAAACATGCTATTTTTATCCAATTCCTGACGCAATAAACACGTTTGAGCTGTTACAATCAGAGATCAGAGCTTCTCTCCTCTAAAAAATATTTTCAGATTCTACATTCAATCACAGGTCACTTTGCAAAATACAAATTATAATTCGTAAACAAGGTCTAAAAACCCCTGAAACTTCATTACCTTGGTGCTCCACATCAGTCTTTAAAAAGAGAAAAAGAACATACAGGGGAAAAAAAACCCCAACACCCGAACCCTACCCCTCAACCCTCATACTCCCAGCCTAAGCCCAGGAAGGGGCTGGAGCACCAAGGGAAGGTCAGTAACAAAGAGTAGAAGAAAAGCCAGGGTCAGTGGGGTTTTCTGCATTTCTGTTTGCAACATGAAGGGGGGAAAAAAAGTATAGGAATAACAAAATAAATTATGCTGGATATTTATCTGGTACTTTGAGCCTTCCTGAAGAATGTGCACTCCCGAAAAAAAAATAGTGTTCAAGGACCAGGCTGCATTACCTTTCCTATTTAAATCCCCGCTTCCTTCCCCGGTCCCGGCACACTATGGAGGAGCTCTAATGTCCAGCTGGGCTGCACAATTCATCTGCTTGGCTGATGAACTACTCCAACTCTATAAAACCATGAACTGTAAGAGCTGACAGAAACTTTAATAATTTATATTAAATATTGATGTGAATTATTTACTCCATTCTCACTTAAAGCCAGGCATTGCCTACCAGAGAAAAGCAAACGTGACAAAAGGTCAACACGCTGGTGAGAAAAGGCAGGCGGTGTCAGGCATGTGTTATCTGAACCATGCTGATCACCTTGATAAGCGAAGAGCATTAAACATGACTGCTGAGCAAACAAACAAAGCATTCTTCTCAGGGTGTCAGTCCCGGCACTCCGACAGCTCCAGCTAATTCCACTGCCACGCCGGGACCGCAACTCCGCTCGGGGCTCCGCTGGTTTGGGCTCGCTCGCGCACGGATTCACATTCATTCCTGCTGTTCATAAAAATATTCATCGAACCATCATGTGCACGATGTGCAAGGAATTGAAAAACAGCCTAAAATCGGAGGGCAGATCCAAACCGGACTGCTGTGCGCTCCGCTCGGTAATCATTAATACAGCCTTCACCCGGATTTAAATATCGCCTTACATTTGTAACAATTTAGAATGTCTAATTCTGCTTATATTTGTCTACGGTAGACTGCAAATATCATTATATTAATGGTTCACACAAATCAATGTTTAAATTGAAAAAAGACAGCATAATATCCATATCATACAACTTTTCTATTGAAAGCTGCAGGAACAGAGCTTGATAAATGTGCTAAATCCTGTAAAAAAAAAAAAAAGGACTGTTTTGCATTCCCTACATGCCATGATAATAATTTATCTCTGAATGCAAAAATTCCTTAACTTACAGCAAGCATCCTAAAATACACCACACGGTAACTCCTATAATTTGGTATTTTCAGACAAGCAAGCAAATGTCGAATTCAAAAGTAAATTGGAAGGACATGAAAGATAGCTATGAAATAAAATAAATCACTGCTTCTGGTTAAATTAGTATTGACAGGTAGGGCCAAATTTATCCCTACAGAGGGCAAAAAAAATTCTCAGGAACCACTGGTCCCAGTACTCTAGGTAAAGATGGATATTTAAATGCAGAAGTAGCACCAGCGAAGCACTGAAGGTAGGTTCAGTCACAGGTTCTGTAAGACTAAGTACCATGAATTTCTCTAATGCCCATAATCACCAAATCTCCATTTTCTCAACCAGAGAAGTGCGCTGGTAGAAATCCACCAAAGAACTAGGCTGCTGATAATGAATGTGTCGGAAACAGATGACCGAACGCCAGTCCAGACACTTTATTCAATTTATTTTTTCCTAGTAAGACATTTATGAAGAAAAGCAATGTCACTGCCATAAGGACAGTGCAAACAACCAAACGTTCTGCTGCACAGCATCATTTGTAATACATCTGCTGGCAATTAAAAAAACACATTCAAAAGTACAACCACTGGGTCGGTGACAAACCTTGGTACTGAAGCATGAGAAGGGAGACAAAAGCTAAATAATTTAGGCAGAGCTGGACGCACATAAACACACAGCGCTGACTTCCTCAGGTAGTCAGGGCACAGCAAAATACGTATTTAGCAGCTCGAAAAAAGCATCAGGACTGCACATAAATATTTTAAGCAGCTAAAGCGAGTAACAATAACATCACAGCTGATATTTAGAAAATAGCCAACATACACACAACACACACACATATATGTATGCTATCAGTGCCATTTCATTGTTCCATCTGAATCCCCTTGTGTTCCAGCAGGATTGCCAGGATTGCGGGTTATCGTGTATTATTGCGAGTTGTTGTCACTAAATGATAGTTTACAAACACTGAGAAGTTGAAATCTGTGCAGGGCCAGGGCAGAGTGCTGTGCCTGGATTTTTACATGCCCGCGGTGCCGACAGGGGTTAACATTTTCCAACTCTGCCAGAGCCAGGGCAAAGCCAGTGCTGCTCCAAGGAGTCCCCTCGCCGCGGGTTACAGACTCTGCAGCATTGACAAGGGGCGTTCCTGAGGAGTTGGGCCGTGTCATCAATAAGGAGCTTTGCAGCAGAGGCAGGGCCCGATGCAGCCCTTTAATCACTGGGACGGCAGCGCACGGCTATTTACAGTTGTAGCAATAAAAATAAAGGTTTTACCTTACACAGGAACAGCAAGGAATTAACCCCGTGGTTAACGGCACAAGTTGTCTGGTTTTCAGAGCTTTTTTTTTTTTTTTTTTATTCTTTGAAACAAAATTCTGAGTAAGGGGAGAACATTCTTAATGAACATTTTCCTCCTCTCTCTTTAGACATAAAAAATAGTTGCAGCAGCCCGAGCAGCCGTGCAGGCCTTTCGCTTCCCCTGCGGACACCTCCTGCAGTCGAGAAGTTCATTAAGTTTTATGATCTTCCCAAGTCAGTCCTGCTTATAAGCCTCACAAAGGCCACAAATCTGGCAAACCATCATGTATGCCATTAGGCTTTACTAGGAAATGAATGCTATTTAGGGGTGGTGGTGACAGTAAATTCGGGGTTGGTTGGCAGCTATCATTGTTGTGCTGGACTTAGGGAAATAAATAAATAACTGCATACATGTACGCAGATATGCACATGGATTCAGACATTTCTATAAATGTGTGATCCTATCTGTACAAATGATTTTTAAAGACAAAAACCCAAATCATCTATCAACACAATCCAGGATCTAATAATATGTCATTCCATTGGGAAATAATTGCAATTCCCTAGGACATTTTAAGACTGCATGAATTAATATATTTTCACTTCTTTCTTCATGAGAATAACCAGGACCGCAGGTAGAGCAACATCCTAATGGAAGCTTAATCAAATGACCAATCTGAAGGCATTTTAGTCAGTAAAAGAAGAGCTATTAAAAAAACCCAAAGGTGCAAATCAGTTTTTGATTCCTCCTGGCAGGAAGTGAGGAGATGGACTGTGACACAGGTATGCAACAGATGTGAGCGTGCGCTGCACGGGCAACTTCACCGCTTCCAGTGACACCCCAGAGAACGGGTAAAACACAGCAGAACAGTCACCAGACTCTCACTTGCTTATCCTCCTATTTTATTGGAGGGGCTTCGGTAGAACTTTGGCATCATTTTTCTTTGAACTAATTAAAGCTAGAGGTGGCAGTTTCTTTACGAACACCATGCTACCTTGTGGTTGCCTCTCAGAATGCACACCGCTATTAATAGCTGTAAAGTGCTTAAATGTATTATGCAGCACTTTTGAAAATGTTAAAAATGTTGAAAAAGAAATGTCAGGCTAAATTCAGTAACCCAGTGATTTGCTTTGTACATGGTAAATATCTCACAGGGAGAAAAAATAAAAATCTTCAGCTCCTGACCCTGTGTGAGGCTTTCAGAAACAAGATGCATCCATTAACCCTTGCGGGGAAGTCACAGAGCGGCTCCACCTAAACTGAGGATTCCTCCTCACACTCTCTCCCAGCCAGTCTCACAAAGTCCTCACTGACTGTGCTGAAAACTACTAATGTGTAAATAGATACATAATTCAATACAAAAATTACTTAAATATTGCATGACTTATTTCTGAGCAGACATGACTGCAACTCCACTTTCTGCTAGGCTCCAGCCTCTCTCCTCACCTCTCAGAAGAAGGCAGCAATAAAGCCACCACGGCAATTCCCACACCCAGGTAAACTTTGCTTCTGATCAATTCTGGAAGAATTAAACACCGGCACATGACCCCACTGGAGGCAGGTTTAAGCGCTCGGACCACAAGACAATGAGGAGCCCCAGTGGGAGGGGGACACCTCTGCTTTAACTGCATCTCAGACCCTTCCTCGTCCTCTCTGTTCAGAACTGTTTAAGCCATTCCCTACGAAAACAGCTTCCAGAAAGAAAACAGGCTACTATTTATTTTCACATTTTCTTTGCTTTAGCACGCTAAATAAAGCCTGCACAGACATTTCACCTCAACTGTGAGACCCTGAGTGAAGGTCCCCCTCCGGGAACAGTTTTTGGTGGGGGTGTGGATCCATCTCCATCAATCACCCGGAGCATTAATCCTGTCCCTCCCGCGCTGCCAGGCTGGCAGGAGCGCGCCTTGGGGCAGGCAGACGCCTTCACTCTTTGTTGGTTCCGAGCGATTTCACAAAAGAGATAACTTGCAAACTTGGCTCGACTCCTTGCAGCATAAAGGCAGGATCCCAACTTAGAAGTAATCACTGAAACACCCCGAAAGGTTTCAGACCAGAAAGTCTCTTGTCAGGTTCCCTCTCGCCTGCGAGACGGCGGCGGCCTCACAAGCACCCTGTGCCAGTAATCCCGTTGCTGAAAGGACTTGGGCTTTCCTCGAAGCTCACCTCTGACATGTGGCTGACTACACTTGCCTTTCAAAACACCGAGGCTAAGCCCTCTGCAAATAAAGTGACCATGGGACCTACGCCTGTCTCCTTAATTGAAATCTGCCTCCTGCAGATGTCTGAACACTGAGGGCAGGCCGCTTTCTGGCTCCAGAGCAGGATGGGCAAAAAAGTTTAGGGAAAGGCAGGAAACAAACACAAGCCAAAGCAGGATGGAAAGGGCTTATGAGCTGACCGAGGCGGAACATAGGTAGGTGGGGAGGGAGGGCAGGAGGGATATCATTCCCCTTATCCTGGGTAATATAATGCAACATAAAGCAGAATCAATCTTAATATTCACAACACAGTCAATACCCTAGTGCTTAGCTGTCAGCAGGAACTGAAGTGGATCCCCGGTAGCAAAGAAACCCTTGGACATAAAGCAACATAATTCACGGAGAACCGCACGCTCCGGGCTCTGCAGCTCAGATTTGCAATGATTTCACGTTGGGTTGTTTTCATCCAGTTTTATATTTTCAGTGTGGAATTAAGCAGAATGTGATTGAGGATCACAGAGTGCTAAAAAGCCAGGCAACGGCTTTAGCTATATGTGAATAAATGGGTATTTACTTTTAAATCCAGATCATAATAAATGTTTTTCTTTTTGTGAAATGTTCTTATTATTCTCAAATGTTATTATCCTCATTAAATGTTATCATCAAATGCCCTGATTTTCATAATACAAAGCAGTATACTTTGCAATTTTTCTTCTTAAAAAAAAAAAAAAATTCTCTATAAATTCAGTGATGTGAAAAAATTGCAAAAAAATCCCCTAAAATGCCCCTAAGAAAAACACGGGGTTTATTCGTGTCGCGTTAACGGAGAGGAAAAAAATTATTTTTTCACTTTTGAGCCGATTTTTGAGAATGTTGGCGTTTGAAAGCCCGGCGCCCGGGAGGCAGCGGCGCCGCGCCGGGCACAGCAGCGGGGCCGGGGCGCGCACGGCGGGGCCGCCGCGGGGCCGGCTCGGCCCCACGCCCGCACAGGGCCGCCGGCCCCGGGGTTGGAGCCCGCGGTCACACCGCCCTCACAACTCCTTCACACGCCGTCTGGCGCTCCGAAGGCAGCGCGGGCGCTCCGGGGCCGCGGGGGCGGCGAGGGGGGATCCCCGCGCCATTTCACGGCGCTGCCGCCGCCCCGGGAGCGGCCCGGCCGGCGGGTCCCCCGGCCCCGCGGGGCCCCCCGAG
>JAWWLV010000040.1:725667-745333 GCA_035041135.1 Platyrinchus mystaceus
CCCGGAGCGGCGGCGGCGACGCCGGTAAGTGCGGGGTGGGGAGGGGCCGGGGCCGCCGCTCCCCGCGGCCCCGCGAGCTGCTCCGCGCCGGGACCCCCGCCGGTCCTTCCCGGAGCCGGCCCCGGGGGGTGTCAGCCCGCCCGGGACATGGCTCGGGGCCGCCCCGCGGGGTCCGGGGCGGGAGGAGCCCGGCGAGGGGCAAACGGAGCGGGTCAGACGAGCGTCCGACAGCGAGGGCAGCCGGGAGCAGGTGAGTGGGACGAGCGGCCGGAGCGGCAGGGCGGGCGCGGGCCGGGCGGGACCCCCGCCGGGAGCGGCTGTGCCCGGGAACCCGCGGGGCCTCGGCCCGGTGCCCTCACCTCATCCGAACCACCCCCAACCCCCGTGTCCCTGCCACACGCACCCTGTCCCTGCTCCCGGCTGCTCCTGCAGCCCGCAGGGGACGGCTCTGCCTGCCCGGGTGTTCCCAGGACGGCACCCAAACGTGTATTGCTGGATGGGGCTCTCGTTTCTTCACCTCTTGGCGAGTGCCATCAGAACTGGCATCTGCACCGCAGGAATAATGTAATGGAGCAGCAAAGGTGTCCAGGAGACATGGCAGTGAGTTGATTTCAGTGCTAGTGGAAGTTTAGTGATTGCCTAAATGGAGATGCCAGAGCCAAGCTTGGATTTCCTGACTGTGTTCTACACAATTTTAGGTGTCAGGGGATTATCAAGTAGATGCAAGGCTGGGAATTAGACTCTCTAGTTACGTTTCCAAATTCAGAACAGCTCCATTCACGGACACTTTTTTGGGTTAGATTAAAAATAAATTGAGATCAGTGTCTGCTTATAGACTTGTACAGAAATAACTAAACAGGGAATTAGAACCAATTTAGTACATTTCTGTCTCAGTCATGTTTCAGGTCTGTGTTGTTACACTCTTTCCTCATCTGTTTGTTGGTTAAACTGTTTCACCCAGTTGCAACAAGTAACAAATGTTAAAATAACAAATAACAAATGTTAAAATAACAAGTAACAGCTGCGATCTTGTGTGCATTTCTTGTTTGATCAGCAAAAGCCTCAGCAGGTGAAGCAGCCTGGCACAGGGATCTGTGTTACACATTCTGTAGCAAGAATTTTGCCACCCTTCCGAAGTTGTGAGGCTGAAAAGTAGACACCCGTATGGAAAGGTCAGTCATAGCAACAACTGGGACATCAGATGAAAAGGATACGAGTCACAGCCCTGGGTAGGACCAGCCCATCTCCCATGTGGCAGCTCTTTTTGGAGATCACAGAATCACTGAGGTTGGAAAAGCCCTCCAAGACCATCCAGTCCAACCTTTGGCCCCTGCCCACCTTGTCACCCAGCCCAGAGCACTGAGTGCCATGTCCAGTCATTCCTTGGAAACCTCCAGGGATGGGGACTCCACCACCTCCCTGAGCAGCCCCTTCCAATGCCTGAACATCCTTTCCTGGAAGAAATTCCTCCTGATGTCCAAAATTCCTTCTAATGTCCAAGGGCAAATGACACTTGCTGAGGAGGGTGGGGAGAGGTCAGGCTCTCTCCAGTTCTCCCCTTTCAGGTGCTGGGAGGGGCAGGTTTGGGCTGTGGGGTGCAGGGCTGTGGGAGCAGAGCACCCAGAGTGCTCTCCCAGGGCTGTTGGTGGTTCGTGGCCGTGGCGCTGCCCCACGCCCGGGACGTGCCGTGCAGGGAGCTGCTGCCTCAGGCATTGCAGCAGCAGTTCTTGAGGGCTTTTCTGTTAGTGCCTCTGACACAGACCCCAGGCTGTGTTTTAATATTAGTTGTGTGTGTGTGTGTGTGAGCTGAGGAGCTCCATAGAACTGTGGTGCCTGTTCAGTGTCTGTCGGCTCAGTTTCTTATCCAAGGCAGCACAAGGGCAATCCCTGCCTTGTTTCCTTATTGCCTGAGGAGTGTTGTATCTAAACCTGTTATTCTGAAAGCAAAACAAAGCTCCTTGAATGTGTTTTGTGTGCTCCTGAAGGAGACAGATCCAAAATTAAAAACCAGAGGAATGGCAGATTCATATTTTGCTGAAGAAATGTGAAACTGTCCAGTTCCATTTGACAGAGAGTCTCAAAGGGGCTGGAGGTCTGGGGCGTTTTTAAGTAGGTCTGATCGCCATGAGCGTCTCTGAAGTCAGAAGCAGCTTGCACCCTATCATATTCTAAAAAAATAAGCGTCATTTTATACAACAAAAATATTTTCATGCACTCCAGAGTGCAATGGCAACAAACAGAAGAAGATGCAAACAGTGTTTGTTTTGACAGGTGCTGCTGTTCAGTGCCCAAACCCCGGGTGAACCCGAGTGCACAGCAGTGTCGGGGCCCAGCGAGCCCCTCTGTGGTGCCAGTGCAGAGCTGTGCACAGGCTGTGCTGAGGGTCTGTGGGCTGGCTGGACCTACAGCATGTCCCAGGCTGTGTCCCAGGTCCAGCCAAGGCAACCTTCATGAGCCTGGAGACTTCAGGGACTGGAGGGACACAATTAGATCACCCCTGGGCATTCCCTTCTCCATGCTGAATAACCCCAGTTGTCTCAGCCTTTTCCCATAGGAGAGGTGCTCCATCCCTCTAATCATCTTGGTGGCTTCTTCCAGACTCGCTCCAATAGGTTCATGTTTTTTAGGAATAAATGTTCAAGCTCAGAGAATTGTCTTTGAAGTATTTTAGGCACTTGAGTGACAGATCATGTTCCTCGTAAAAGTGCTGTTGTTGAATGTGTTCCTTCCCAACTTTCCATGAGAAAGTCCTGTCAGCTTTACCCACTCCTGGACAGGATCTGCTGTTCCCCATTCCTGGAAAAGAGCCTTCATCAGGAATAAAAGGGAAGTAGTAATGTGTTATTTAAAAAGTATTCTGTGTTTGTTACTTTAAAGTCAGAACAGTTAAGCCTCAAAAATTAGCTCAAATACTCTGATATTTTTCCTGGATAGTTAATTCTCCTGCACACGTGCTGTGAAATTGGGTCATGGGGGTTTGGGGGTGGTGGGTCATCCCAGTGTGACCCCACAGCTGTGGTGTGTGTCAGGGAATGCCTGCAGCGAGCATGAAAAAACAAGCGTAATCAAGGCATTAAAAATTAAGCAAAGTGTTTGCACATATTTAGATGAGGCAAAGCCCAGGCAAGATGCTGCATCTCCGAACGGCCTCGATCCCAGCATTCAGCACAATATCCGAATGAAAAATGACAACACTTTGTCATCTGTTCAAATTGATATTGCACTCTCGGCAGTGACAGCTGAAAAGGCCCACAGGTGCCATATAAAGAGGTGACCATGTTGTCATATTTCATTTAGGCATCCCTCTGCAAAGCCATAATTACCTAATTAGGTTGTTAATTAGGAGATTAGCATTTCACTATATTGATAGAATGCTCTTTGCAGGCACGAGTCTAGATACAGATTTGTCTGCCCTAATTTATAATCTCTGCATTTTTTTATACTTATTTATTTGCTTAAAATCTTGATGCAAGATAGCTCAGATTAGTGGAGAATCAACTTGTCTGCAATTAAAGGGAGATTTGACAAGATCGGGAAAGAGGAGAGCGAACACTTCCCATACATACCTCAATATTTTTTTCCTCCTCTAAAGCTCAATAATTAAAATATTGGAACTGGTGTAATTTGCATCCTGATTAATATGACAACAAAAATATAGCCAAATTCCAAGCGGTTCAGAAATACAGAGCTAATGCCAGATTGATTTACAGGTCTGGAAATGAACAAATAATTTGTTGGAAGTTGTGTGTAATGTAGTGTTTGCTCATCATAACTTCCCAATTCCAGTCTCCCTTGTGAGAGAGCCTCTTTAAATGACTGTAAATGATTATTTCCTTTTTAATGATAGGACCCAGAGTGTGAGTGACAGCTTCTCCAGATAAGTATTCACTCTTAAATGCACTTGAGCTTTTGCTGAAACATAGACTTGAATGTTCATATATTGCAGTTCACTTTCCTTTATCCAGCCTGCCCAGGGTCTGTCTGCGTTCGAGGGGCTGATTATTTGTGCTGCTGCAAATGCAGATAACCAGAACCATTTCTTTTGCAATTGCAGACAGAAGTTCACTGGGAAATTATTTCATATAACCCGAATCATAAATTTTGAAGTATGTTCACGCCGTCCTGTTCCTGCTTATATGACGTTGGGGGAAAAATCAATTTTTAATTCTAATCTGCTCATCTTTTTCATTATTTTTTAAGATCACTTTAAAGAGCTCCAGTCAGAGGTGTTTGAGTCCAGTGACTATGGAAGCCCTTGAGTGATAAGATGACCTGTAGTTGTATATAATTCTTCCAGCCTTCTGTGTTTTGAGTTTGTTATTAATTGGTTTGGATCCAGGTCGTACGTTCCACAAGTTGTTTCTTTGGAATATTTTTGTTTACCTTGAATAGGGCTTTAATTGTTTATTACTTCTTTAAGGAGGACAGTCAATTAAAATGTATTTTCTTCTAAAAAAAAAAAAAAAAAAAAAAGGCAAGCTACAGCTTTGCAGAATAGGAGAGAGGAATTTTTTTTCCTGCTCCTCACTTCTTATTTTATAATTTAGAGAGGAAAATGTCTTGCAGGAATTGGCTTCAGAGTTTTGTGGAGAATTTAGAGCTGCTTTTAGCCATTTGAACTGAAGGATTCCTAAAGTTATTCCATTTAAATTGGTGGAATTTTGAAGTTGTAGCTCTTTCCCTCAGAATAGCATTTTTAGTTGCTTGCAGTTTTCTCTGATTTTATCATTTCTTACAGCTTATTTAGAGGTCTGTGAGCAAATTTCATGTGTTCTCTGTGTGATGCATTTTAAAGCATGAAAGGCAAACATATCAACACTTTGTGTGAGGAAAATATTTCCTGTGCTCTGACCAGTGGTAGGATGCCATGGCAGCAGCCTGGTCAGTTTAGGAACAGTGTCCTTCTCAGAGTTCCGTGGAGCTGGGAGTTTCCAACCTGGAGTCTGTGAACTCCTCGGGGGGTGTGGGAGTGCCTGTTGGCACTAGTGTCCCTTTGCCAAGCGAAATCCATAGTTCTGGAAAACCTGTCCGGAGCCTGCAGGTGGGAGCAGGGCTGGGAGCAGTGGGTGGCAGGGGTGGGGTCCTGCCCCGGTGCTGGCACATTTGGAGGGGACACACAGCCTGTCCCAGCTCATGCAGATGTCGGGGCAGTGATGAGACCCTCGTGAGAGGGAGGGGCTTTATCAAATTCAACCACGTATATTTAAAACAAGCCAGAAAATTCGTTCCAAAATAACTGTTTTCCCAAAAGTAAGGTAAGCTGCACTCAGCATTTTTCACGCTCAAGGTCAGTGGTTTGCTCTGCCAGCAGCAGTGGGCATGGGCTGGCACGTGGTCACAGTCCCACCAGTGGTGGGTGCAGCACGGGCCGTTCCAGCTGTGCCGTCTGTGCTGACACGTGGTGGGCACCGAGGGATGGGAGGGATGGCAGTCGTGAGGTATGTGTTTAACTTGTGCTTTGCCCTTATCTCACACTTGCCTTGGTATCTCGCTGTCACCTGATGTAGGTTGACATGCAGATATGAATACTCCGGGTGGGGTTTTTGGTGGGGAAAGAGGAAAGCGAGACAATATTTAAATAAACAGCATATGAAGCAAGCGGGAGGGTCACAGGAACGGTTAACATGTTGTGATGATGAAGTTGCCTCCCCAAATTCAGCTGTGTGTTTAAGGTACAATCTGTGTAGCTGCAGATCCTTTTTCAAGACCTCTGTGTCACCTCCTGAGAGCGGAATCGTTTGTTAGCATGCTCTGTATTCCTCGTTGTGTGCCGGGTTATGAATGAGGCTGATCTGCATAAAGCCCTGCTTCCCTCGCTGGGAGAGTCTATCGATGCCATAAATATAGCCGTGGGGTACTGGAAGAGGAATACTGCTGATAAAAATAGTAGACTGAGATGCAGCTGTCTGATTCTGCTACAAAGTTCCTGTGAATCCTGGCGAGTCATTCAGCCTCTTGATGGTGCAATTTGACATCTTTGGGGATGTTCTGTAGCTGCAGAAGACTAATGGGGGGCTGTGCTCCCCAGGGGCCTTGGGGCACATCAGGAACACAGCAATGGGACCAGGGAGAAGGGGAGAAGGCACAGTCACTCCTGGGGTGTTGATCAGATAATGTGCAGAAAGTCAGACATGAATAATAAAGATCAGGCAGAAAGTGAAGTGCTCTGTTCACCTGTGTGATGAATCACAGGTGTTTGCCAATTGAAACCTGAGCTGTGTATCCTTTAGTACAGAAACACTGTTATGGTTTTAGAGATTTCATGTTGCTTTTTTAATTTTTAGTGTTTGCATAGAGTATGTTTGACAGCTGTCTCCAAAGGGATTTATTCAGTAATACAACATTATTTATATAATACAAGTATTAAAAGAAAAATTTTTTTTTTTAGTTTATGATTAAAGAATGTATAAGTTGCTGATGCTCCGAAAGTCCTTGAATCCCATTAAATTTATCTCCTTCGTGTGGATGCGGTGATGGTGTGTGGGTGTAGGAGTGCAGAAAGGGTGTGCTGGCACATCTCAGAAGATCTGGCATTGGTCTTGGATCTGTAATTTTGCAGAGACTGATGATGTGGAGCCTTGGAGGAGTTTGTGTAAAGTTTTGCAAAACTGAACTTTGTTTCTCTGAGTTCTTTCTCCTCTCTGGAGGTCACTGTTCCTCGGTGCCATTGAGTCATTTATCACCAGGAGGAACCTTTAGAATTATGTAGGTTGCAACTACTAAATCTGACATCAAAGTCTGAACTGAATTTTGGATTTTGGGGTCTGATTTATTTTTCTGTTTTGTTTTTTTTTTTTGAAGGGTGTTAACTGTTCAGAGAATTTCTAGTTAACATTAATTTACTGATAAATTAGTTTGAATGTGTCCCTTTGAAAATTCTGAAGAGGAGGAAGAAAAAAAATGTGTTTGTGTTAAACTTTAGAGTTTGAAACAGAATTTCTGGCACTTTCTCGGTGTTCAGGTTTGTGGGAGAAGTCGTTGCACGTGTACAGTTGGGAAGAAGCTTGGCTGATTTAGCACATGACTGATAATGACAGGAAGTCGGGGTGCAGAGTATAAAGGTAAAACTCTCGCATCTGCTGTTACATGTTGTTAACTCCCTCAGCAGACATTAAATCATTTCAAGTACAATAATAGTGTGGGAGGTAAATTAACTAACCATTAACAATCTTATAAATACACAATTAACATGCCAACATTTATATGACACATTGATGGGGCAGCAGTAATTTTTGATTGGGAGTTTGCAGACCTTTCCAGTGCCTGAGGCTGTTGCTTATTTAAACAAGTTTTTACCGCTTGCAGGTACGTGTGGCCTTTCCTAATCAGCTGAGTAGAAAGAATTCAATTTAAAGAGCATTCCCAGTGCACATTTTGAAATAGCCATGCCCTGTGCTTGGTTGTGTCTGTGCTCTCTAAGCCACACGACACTGGTCACACTGGTGCAGCGTCAGGGCCTCGAGCGCATCAGCGATACCTTCGGGTGGGACATTTCCTTGTGGCCTCTCCCACAAGGGACAGCAAGGGACCTTTCAGGAGCAGCCCTACTTACCCTGATGGAAAGAGTCAGAAAATTAAAAATAGAGCATGGAGTCAGGGCGATGCCAAGGCTGGCAGGAGCCTCTGGAGATCCCATCCAACTCCCGGCTCCAGGCAGGGCCAGCGAGGCTCTGGGCTGTGCCCAGTTGGGCTTTGAGGGTCTCCAAGGATCCTGCTGGAGTGAATTTCACTAATAGCATAATTTATTACAATGTATGGTAGCAGTAGTATATTAATAACCAGCAGCATGTCAGGTTTATTTCTCTACCATTCCTTTATTGAATTCCTTCTTGCTGCTGGGTCTGTTGTTAAATATATTACTTCTGAATTTGTCTATATTTTTTAAAGCAGAAAGGGGACAGTCTCAAAAAAAAAACAAAAAAACAAAAAAAAACCAGTATTTGTGGCCAAGGGAGGAGAAAAAAAGAATCTAGAATTCTCAAGGCTGTAAGTCTCTGTTTATTGAGTGTTGTAATTAGAAAATATTGATGTTTGCTGTGGGGAGGACACTGGTAGGGATGGTGGGTTTGCAATTTACAATAAACCTTCACACTTTTGCTTTTGTCATGGTTGGATGAGTGTCCAGATAAAGGTTTACTTTTGCTCCTTTTGCTTCCAACTGTTCACATGCAGAAGCTGCTCTGTAGGCCTCTGTGTGTTAACACACCTTTCCATACACCTTTCCCCTTGGACGTGTACAGGGGAGGTGGTGAAATGTGTTTGCTGCTCCTGAACAAGCTTGACTGGTCCTTTCTTTCCCTTCCATCTGTTAGAATGTGCCAGGAGAAGGGCAGGCTGCCTTTACCAGATTCTCATGGGATGTGGCTTTGTGTGATTGAAACATTCCTTTTCCTGTGGTATTTTCTTTTTGCTGACAGCAGGTTTGCAAGGACAGGGGATTGTGGTGTTTCTGAGCTCAAAATCCCAAACACACACACTGAGCTCCTATAGCCAGGTTAAAGTGTTTTTCTCTGGTTAGAAAAGCAGTGGGGGTGTTGAGCTTCTGGAATTTACATCTAGTCTTGCCCTGTGTGTGAGCTCAGACCGAGCGCCCCTGGTCTCCTCCCCTCGGGTGGAGGGGTCTCCATGGCTCTGAGCTGCCGGTGGCTCTGCTTGGATCCTGCTGGTCCTGCTGCCTGGGTTTGGTGGGCCTGGTGCTCCTGAAGGTACTCACTGATGGACTCCCTGCCTGAACAGGAGGAATTATTTTTTTCTTTTCAGTTTATTTTCAGCAGGTCATTTTTTGTTCCAGCTCACAGCTCCACAAGTTCTGGTGCCAGCTTTGGGAGGTGGCGGAATTCCCGGAGCAGGGCCAGGCAGGGCATGGGGTTGCCCCTTTCAGAGTTAGCCCAGGTTTGAATTAAATTGACATAACTACAAATCCACAGCTGCAGAAAATCAGATAACAGTGAGAACGTGGTTTGGGTTTTGTGGTTTGGGGTTTTTTCCTTTTTTCCCCTCTATTTTGATTCATAAGGCCATTCTGAATGAAGTGTTCTGAATGAAATATTTTAGATAAGTGGCAATTACTGTTGTTAAAGTGCTTTAGAGCTCAGGCATGTGGTATTTGGTCACAGAGCTTTCTCTGTGTTACAGCAGTTGCCCTGTGTGAAGCACCATGCAGCAGCAGATGTTCAGTATTCTGCCCTGAGACGCCAATCTCTTCGTGTTTAAAGTTTTTCCTGGAAATACAAAAACTGAAAAGGGTCTATAATAAGGTAGTGAAAGAGTTGGTGTGTAGAGGCAGAAGAAAATCAGTAACACAGTTATTTATGATGGGTAAAAAGAATTCCAAAACCTTTGTCTGGTTTTGTAAATTGATTAGTTGGAATGGGCAGACGTTTCTGGTGAGTATTTTCTCGCTGTCCTCCTATGTGTAGTACTTGGAGTATTTTGCCTTATAGCAACTATGTGTTATAGGGTACTGAGACCTGTCTGTACGTGTCTGTTGTGTTCTCTTGTCCTGGGACTCGGGTTTCAGGCTGTCCTCCAAGCCCAGTGTTCCTTAAGGGGATCTCAACAACCAGTGTAACTTAAGTAAACTGGAGCAGAAAGCAAATAATTCACCCTGAGTCAGTCAGGGTTTGTGTATCCCAAATAACCTTCTGGAATCAGGGGTTTGGGCTTTTTGTGTTTGGGTTTTTTTCCCTAAAATGCTGTGTGCATTATTTTTTAGGTACGTGTGTCCATGAAACAAGATGGAGAGAAGATAGTACAGTGAAGTGGTGGACTTGAGGACAGAATGGCTTTCCTGGACAACCCGACCATTATCCTTGCTCACATTCGGCAGTCGCACGTGACCAGTGACGACACAGGAATGTGTGAAATGGTCCTGATCGATCACGATGTTGACCTGGAGAAGTTTAATCCCTCGTCAGCATATGGGGATAATGGGTCAGAACCACAGGGGAGCAATGGGGAGACTCAGGGCTATGTATATTCCCAATCAGTCGATATTACCTCAAGCTGGGACTTCGGAATCAGAAGACGATCAAACACAGGTAAGTGATGTTTGCAGTCTGGCTTGTGTGGATAAATCAGAGCGTGACTGGCTTGGTGTCTGTCAAACTTCTGCTTTTGTGATGGCGAGGCCCTTTTGTAGAAGGACACATAATGATTCAGTTACTTTACTGTGCTGTCACCTGAGTTTTAATTGCTGTTTTACCTATTCCTGTACAGAGGAACATTGAGGTAGTCAGTTTTATATATTAAAAGAAATTCAAATTGTAAAGCCATCAAATCTAAATCCAAAGTACACGAACAGCCTTTGATATTTCTATTGTTACTGTCTGGAGGGGTGTTAACTTTTGAACAGGATAGTTATTTTCTGAGAAAAAGTCTACCTAGTGAGGCATCAAATGTATCTGTTATTAAAGAGAGGAATGAAGTTTGATGTGAGCCAGTGAAGGGAATGATTTGTCTGTATTTTGTCTCCTGACATTTTATTTCTGAGAAAACCTTGAGCTAGGGTTTAAGCTGCCAAATTAGAGAGTTTAAGGGTGAATACCTCTGCAAAATATGCTCAGTCTGTCATGACTGGCAGAAAGCTGCCCCGTGTGGTGTTTTATATCAGGGATATCCAGACTCCTACTTAGACCTGAGGAATATTATGAACAGGCATTCTGTGATGTAAAATATAGATGAGAAGGTTGGTGTAAGGTGGTCAGTACTGAGCTCTTTTTTCCTGTGTTTCAGTATATTGTTTTTCAAATGGTTTCTGCAGGTATTATAACACCACCTAGAGCTCAGAAAGCACCTCTGTGCTCTGCCTTGCCAGGGAAATGTGTGTGGTGTTGGAGAGACTGAGATGCCTTTTACAAGTAGGAAGTTGTCAAAATTCCAGGAAAGTCAGGGCACTGATCTCCTGCACCAGAGAGTGAGATTTGGAAACAAGCTGAGTGACAGCCCAAGCTGCCAGGAAGGCCTGGTGGGAATGCAGGATGCCAGGCTGCCAGTGCTGGGGCTGGGAGAGGTCAGTTGGTGGTGGAGCTCACGAGAAAGGAGAGGTGAAGTTTGAAGTTTTATAGAATTGCTTCAGAAACATAAATCTGAAGGATTATTTTGCCAAGGGAGCAGACCATTTGAATAATGGATTGAAGCCATTTCGTGTGCCAAGTGGGGGCATATTCTAAAGTCATGGTTGAGACACTAAGGGAGGTGATTTTCTGCCTTTTCCCCCAGCATGTCAGGTGGAGACCAGTCTGTGTGAGGCGTTGGGTGTGGGAGAGCAGCAAACCCTGCCCAGGAACAAAGGCTCAGCTCGGACTGACAGCTGATGGAGCCACAGTGGCATTTGGGCAGTGACATTTGTCACACCAAAAGCCTTCACTGGCTGCCTGCAAGAGTGAGCCTTAAATAATTCACATTTCTAATAGGTGCTGATCATTCCTTCTAATCTGGTGTTGCTGTAGCACAGTCCCAAAGTACATGGTTGTTTGTGAACAGCTGTAGGTGGAAGGAGAGGATGGAGTCAGTGAAGATAGTGACTGTGCTCAAGTACAGTTGTTTTGGCAAGGGGTGAAAATATCAAACAGGGTAAAAACATGTCTTATTCTTCCTTCTAGTGTGCAGTTTTTCCTTTATCCCTTGTTTACATGTTGATCTAACAGATCTTTTATGATGACCTGTTTGGAAAGAAGGGGGTTTGGAAGGTAATTTTGAGTTACAGTCTGGATAGTAACTGAAAAAAATGTGGGATTTTTTCTTTATATCTTTATATTTTATTTATATATATAAAATATCTATGCTACAACAGTGTTTTCCCAATATTTAAACTTATGAGGAGACATACTTTTCTTATTTCTTTAAGAGGAAGCTACCTTGGGGTGTTCGGGTTATCACATTGTGTTGATTCAAATGGGAGATACTTATCAAAGTCCCCATGTGTGTTTGTACCTTAAACTGCCTGTTACAGCTGTTAAACCTCAGAGGAGTATTTTTTCTCAATTCCCTGGTTGAGAGTTTTTATGGGGGCAAAAAAAAAAAATTTTTGTGTCCACAATTCAGTTTAAAGACTTAAATGTAAAAGAATAATAACAGAAGGGATAGAAAATATTTATTAATGTTTTTTAATTGCTGGAAGGGCTCAGGGAACTCAAATTGTGTCTAAAAATCATCAGAGTCATTTAGCATTTTAGAGTCTCTTCTGCAAACCCATTTTAGTTAATGAATTATCTCAATACATCAAAATTGCCAACATATCCAGCAAATTGTTTCCTTCAGCATTGTTAGTTCTACTTTCCAGTCTAATCTGCTTATTTTGAGTGGACACTTCATGACACCAGTGGTTTCTTGGGGTCGTTGTCTTGGCTGGCCTCCATCAGGTGTCTTCCCCAAGGAAGCTCTTACTGTTAACAAAAGGGTGATTTAAGTTGTTGTCTGGTACTGTGGGCTGCAAGTTCTTTGGTGTCAGAACTATTTGGGGCTTTTCCTCCAGCCATATTTTGAAGATGGAGTCAAAATATACATAAAGAAATACTATATTCATTTTAGGATTTGACTAATGTTGTGAAGATACAAATCATTTATTTTACTACCTATAAACTGTTTCAGCCCACTGAAGAAAAAGCTGTGCTAATTTATATCGCTTTGACATTTTATAATTTTCATGATTTTTAGATAAAGGATTTTATATTTAAAACTTTAATAGTCTAGTCTGAGTTCATTTATCTTTAATTTTTGAAACGGGTAGAGTAATTCATAACAGTAATTTTATTCCTGTAATGTAATATTCACTTCAGTTCATTTGTGCATTAAAATTCCTTTAAGACCGTTATTAATGATTTATATAATGAAATGTCATATTAATCACAGAAGTTTTCACATTTTATTATTCTCTTCCATGTTAATACTATCTTTATGATCTCTATTAATGTTTTATATCCTCTAATTTCAATTATAAATCAAGAACATTTTCATGTTTTTGTTGGTATTTGCTTTTCAGGGGTGCCACCTTTAAAATTTTATGACTTTTTCCCCTACATATGCAGTATAAAACATCTTTATTCATATAAAGGTAGTTAATTATGTCTTTGTTTATAGTAAACTTTCATTGACAAACTTATAGTTGTAATATTTCTTTTCAAGCTCAGAGACTAGAACGTCTGCGGAAAGAGAGACAAAATCAAATAAAATGCAAAAACGTTCAGTGGAAAGACAGAAATACTTCTTGCTCAGGTAAAAGAAAAGATGAAGGATTTTGTGGATTTTATTTTTATAGAATATTTTGTAGTTACTTTTTTAGATCGGGTGAAAATGTGTAGAAATAACAAGTGTATATATGATCTACTTAAGTTGCAAGCATAATAAATGCTGCCTTAGCTTATCTGGCCTTTCCTTGGTAAAACTATTCTCAGTGATTTCTCCAGAAATAGTAGATTCTTTTTTTTAATTATATAATTAAGTATTTGTGACTGGATGTTCTACATAGTTAAAACTGTAATATATGAAATTAAAAATCTGTCTGAATTCTCCTATTTTAGAGCTTAGGCTAGTCTCTATTTCTGTTGTGTTTGACACACATTCAAACCTTTGTATGGTCTGTCATGCCTTCTTCTTTCAAAATTTGTGTATATCTTAATGAGGTCCCTCTGTAATCTGCTTTTTTTGCCTAAATCCTCATATCTCCCTGGCTGTCATTTGCAGAACCTTCTCCAGCACTATAATATCTTTTTCAGAGGAGTGAACAAAGCTGCTCACATGAGCAGCACAGTTGCACTAATCCTTAATTCAGTGTTCAGCTGTGTTGGATACCCCTGTTAATGCATTCTGAAATGTTTTTGCCTTTCTCCTTCTGTGAGCAGAGTTGTAGGTTTTAAAGGTTAATCTACCATAACCTCCAACTCCTTGCTCAATATTTTATAGCATTTGCCCAATGATGATGCAATTCTCTCTTTCTCCTCTATCCTGGTTGCTGTTCCTGCACACTGACCTGACTCACACTCCAGGTTCCTGCAGAGTCTTTGCCCCTCGTGTCATCCCGTTGCTGTGGGCTCCACCATCACATCTCATTCCTTTCTGTGCTGCCCTGCAGACAGACATAACCTGGCCCCAGCAGTGAGAGTTGTCCCCTCTGAGGAACGTTGCAGGCAAACAGATCAGTGCCTGCCTGCTGCAGAACAGATTTAAATAAAAAAATAAGTTATGTAAAAACTCCAGGGCTCTATTGGCAGAGTGGACTGTCCTTCTCTGCTAAGTCACCGAGATCTGCGTGATTTTCCCTCACTTGCATGAACAACAACACTGCAGGAAGAGGCCAGGAGAAAGAGGAGCCCTAAAGGCTGGGCACCACTGAGAAGAGTCTGGCACCATCCTCCTGAAATGTAAACCAAAAACACATATGCATGCAAAGGTTACTCCTTTGTTTTATAAAACACTGTGTATTTTCAGATGAAAGGCATTGCATTTACATCTGACATACATTCATTTCAGGGCATATAAAATGCAAATTAACAATATATCGAGGGAATCTTTCCAAAGCCTTGCACTCAGCCTGTGCAGAGTAGCTCCTATAGCCAACATGCTCACCAAAGCTGGAAAATCCATACAGCACAGACTAAAATTTCCTTAGAGACAGAAAATAAAAAGCTTGCTTTTTCACTTGAACCAGTAAAACCATTATAATGGATTCCAAGGTCCTTTCCAAATGCCCAACAAATATCAGTTGAAGATAATACTCCAGCATAATGATTGAGATTTAAAAAATAATTGAGATTTTAAAAAAACTCAAAACAAATAGGTATTAGAGCTTGTTACCAAAAAAACCCAGTGTAATGGGGTAAAAGTGGCCACATTTAAAAGGATTAAATAAAGCTTTTTTGGTTAATTGCAGCATCTCACAAGCCTGTTGGGGATCTCTCAGTGCCAGTATTTAGCACCTCTGCCAACTGCCTGAATTTTCAGGCAATCTGCTGATAAAAATAAACTGAGCTTTTGACTAGTTATCATTTGACAAGTTTTAATTTTGCACTCTAAGAAATAAACCAACTCCCTGCAGATCAATTCCCAGGTCATTCCACCTTGGGAGCAGGTCCCTTCCAACTCAGCATATTCTGTGATTTCCCTGGAGGAGCAAGATGTAAATCTGTGGGCTGTGAGGGAATCCAAGTGCAGGAGGGTCGGGCTGGGCGAGCTGGTGTTGGTTCTCGGGCAGTGATTGATGGAGTTTGGGGGCTCCTGGTTCCTGGAGCAGATGTGGGAAACCTTGTCCAGATTCAGTCACGGTCCCTTGCAGATGAGACCCGCTGGTACTGATGTGCTGAAACACCCCAGGCTCTGTCCTGATTTTATAGTGGCCATGCAACATAAGAAGCCCTAATTTTTAGGGTTTTTTGAAAGTATGCCTGTAAATTTGGAGTGAAGATGTTGCTGGAAATTCAGCTGCGCACTTTCTTCACATAAGAAGCATTGTTCAAACTTCTTAACAGTTTCATATCTTTGGGCTATGAAAGAATGGTGGTAGATCCTGCCCTGCTGAAGCATTTGTTGTTTTTTATATTTGATTTTGTGCTCCCCTTTATGATATTATCTCTCTGTGGTAAGAACAGCCTCTGTACATCTCCTCATGCAGCACCTCTAATCTCTTTTCTGATCTGCAGCCGAGGAGCTGAGCTCACTGTTTGAAAAAAAGAATTTCCGAGTGAAATCCCCGTGCTCTGGGAAGCAGTCCATCCTCTCTGTGCGACTGGAACAGTGTCCTCTGCAGCTCAACAACCCCTTCAACGAGTACTCAAAATTCGACGGCAAGGTCAGTGGCGCGGGTGTTTTTCTCTCAGGTGCAGGGAGCCCTCCCTGAGGTGACAGTTCTGAGGCTGTGCTCCTGTGCATTGCCTTGGCCAAGCTCTGACTGGACTTTATAGCAGGCCACCAGCTATTGCAAGTGCTTATCTAGAGACAGGCAAATGTAACGGTTCCAGGGCCGGTAGAACCATTTCTCCCCTTTCCATTACAAAGTTCTGGCCTTAGAGTCAGGCTTCCTTACCTTGCTGTTCCCTTCTCCAGCAGGTTAGTCAGGTGCACCTTTAGTGTGGCAGAGTCCTGGGACATCTCTCTACAGCTTATGGGAAGACCCTTTATGTAAATGATTGGTTACTTGGTGTTTAAAGAAACCTGTTCTGGCTCTCCACATGAGAGCACTTGCTGGATATTCCATGATTTATGTCTTCATCCTCAAAGTGCTCCAGTGAGAGTGGGAAAAGCCTCTGTCTATTTTGAGGGTGAAAAACTGAAGCATCAATAGGTCATTATCTGGGCAAAAAGAAGCACTAATCGATGTATTTCTGCACAAGAGCTCATTTGTGTAACACATGGAGGAGATTGGCTGCAAACCTGGTAGGTCAGTTCATTCCTTGGCCACATCCAGTTCAGGGGAGGGATCTGATACCACTCAGAGTGGTGGATAACTGTCTTCCCTGTACTCCATATTGTCAAAGATTTTTCTCTGTCATCAACTCCAGAAGCTGAAATATCAACATTGGTGTGATGGATCAGTGTCATATTGTTCCAAAACAATTATAAATACTCCACAGATCTGTTTTCTGCTGGATATGTTTGTGGAATCTCCTGTGGGAGGATGAAGTTTGAGCTTCATTACCATTGTGATGGAAGAATTTTATATTCTGTTGAGTATTCTTGAAGTGGAAAGTCAGATCTGTAATTCCACTGGAATATCTAGGAGTATCTGGAATATTTGGGAAATGGTAACCTTTGAACTATGAAGTCCATGTAGCAAAAGCTCCTCTATTGTGATTTTATACTTATTAGCATATAGCAATTAGTGCTGACTAAGGTTCTCACAATTCCTCATTAATGGGTGACAGCAGCACTCTCGTGCTGACAGCACTGAGAGGTTTTTTTTCTAAACTCCAGGTTTGCTGTTCTTGTGCCACAAAATTTCAGTTGGGCAAACGTTTAAATGTACTTCCAGCAGTTGTGCACAGAGATAAAAATAAAATACTTATTTATTAAGAGAATTCTATTGTAATTCAGTCATATCCAAGTCTTGTTTCTCAGAAACTTGAGGAAATCTGAGGCATTTTTCCTTCCCTCTTTGACAGTCCAAGCTAATGTTGCTCAATTTGTGATCTACAAATCAAAATACCTTCTCCAAAATACTTGAATGGGCATTTTGTTAGAGTATAATCTCACTGTAGTAATTTTCACACCATAGTTTATGTTACTCTGGTAAGTGTGTCAATAGTTTGCTTATAAAATTTATTCGCTATGCTTCTGTATGTATTGCCTAATTTAAATACCTGGTTGATCATCTGAGATGGAGAAGAAACATAGTACAATTGTGAGTTATTTTACTTCAGTTCTGCTGTATTTTCAGGCATTAATATAGAATCAAAAACATTGAGATTTTAAAAATTATTTTTAATGGAATATTGTAAGTCTCATATTTGTTTTTATTGATAGTAGGTGAGCAGTTTTTCACAGAAATACAATTCTTTCAGGGAATGGTGCATGACTTATTTACATAATTAACAGAGCTGTGGATCTCTGGGGGAAATGATACATAATTGGGGAGAGGCGGGGGGTGAGGAGGGGCTAGGGGCCTAATTAAACATGTCTTAAAAACACCCTACTTAATTATATATTTACTCAGGGGATCACAGTGGCTCTGAAATCTTTACGACTACAACCAGGCCCTTGGTTTTTATGCATTTGAGTTTGGTGGTGCAGATTTCTGGTTGTTCAGTAACACTCATTTCTTGGTGTGTGGGCAGAGCAGGAGGAGAGCTCAGTGCTCGCTGTGTCGAGCTCTTTGTCCCGGTCTGTGCTCCTCATCCCGGCTGGTTCCACTGGTTTCACTAACTCGGGTCCCTAACTGACCTGGAACAGAATAAACCCTCCTCAGGGTTTATTTATCTCCCTGCCCCTCAACGTTTGATGTGTTGTTTTCAGCTTACCAGTTCAAATCAGAGCACACTGTGTGCTGTGATACCACAATGCTTACATCCTGCAGGTGTTTTCTGCCAGATTTAGTGTCTTTTTCATAACCACTTCTGTGATTTTATGAAATAGTAAAATTTTAAAGCACTCTAATTTCTTCCTGTCCTGATCAGTTCATCCATTATCAAAACAGTAGAGAATATTTCTTGTGAAATGCAATACAATGGAGGCATTCTAAGCAGCTCGAGAATTCACACAGTTTGCCCCACCACTACTCGGGGCAGATCTGTGGATTCCTGTACACTGTAAAACTTTAGCTCTTAAGAGAAGCCACACGTAGAGTAAAGGACAAAAGCCACAGTAAAATAAAAAAAACACAGAGTAACTCTCTTCACTCTTTCTTCAAGTTTTGCCTTAGAATAGTTAAAGTAAACGTCAGTCCTGGACCTGTTTGCATGTTTTGTAAAGCAGGTGGGTTGCACATCTTGGTTAATAAATCCTGTAAACTCTTTGTAGGAATGTGGTATGAAAAGAACCTTTAATTCTTTAAAATTTCTGCTTTCATGGCTAGTTGCAAATGGAGCTGGAAGACAGTCTGGCTTTTCTGAACTTATGAAGTTCTGTAGGTTTGCTTGACCTGGAGATAATTTAAATAAAAATTAGTCCCTGTAATTTTTGACTGGACAGATGCTAAAAATCCTATTGTGAGGAATGGTGCCTCTCTGTATTGCTACAAGGTTTCAGGTGGCTAATTTTGGTAATGGGTTAAAAACCAACAATTTCTCTTGTTTTAAAAATGATGCTGTAGCAAGCATGGGGGAAGGGATAATTCATGAGTGCTAATTGCTTGGCTGTTAATTTTCGTAAGTGTTGATAGAAGCAGTTCCTTAAATTAAACTTTGTTTAAAATGTATCAGGGGAAATATTCCACAATGTCGGGCCCGAAGTGAAAATTAATATGAATGCTGTGGCAATTAACACGTACTGGTTAATAGCTTTTAGCAGCATTTTGGGATGATAGTCCTTAAATACATTTTTGCATGCTGCTCTTGTTTCAGTCTTGTTTGACTGTATGCTGCATAATCATGAACAAATGTTTTCCACAATCCCCAGTATTAAATAGTTTTACTCCAAGAAAGTAGATAAAGAACTTAAAAAAAGAAGCAATACTGCTTTAATTAATATAGAAAGTGTGTAAAATAATTAATCCAGGATTAAGATCTCTGCGTGGAAAAAATGCGGTTTTTTATTTAAATGTTTTGCCCCTAAGCTGAATTGAATGATCCTCATTTGAATCTGAAATAAGTTGGCATAGGGGTTGTTTTTAAAGCATTTGCTTATTCTGCCAGTTGTAGTGGTTTAAAAACCACCTGCACTCTACTAAGACAGTTGAAATAAAGATTTTTATAGCGTTATCACTCATGTGTAATGTAACATATATGTTAACATATCTGATATAAAAATGCAGGGTCAGTATTTAGAATCATGGAATCATTAAGGTTGGAAAAGACCTTTAAGATCATCATGTCCAACCATGAGCCCAGCACCACTTCCATGTTCACCACTAACCCAGGTGCCACATCCACACGTTCTTTAAACACCTCTAGGGACGGGGACTCCACTCCCCTGGCTGCTCCTTTGGTCACTGTGCTGCTTCATGTGGTCACTGTGCTGCTTCATGTGGTCACTGTGCTGCTTCATGTGGTCACTGTGCTGCTTCATGTGGTCACTGTGC
>JAWWLV010000040.1:750433-781718 GCA_035041135.1 Platyrinchus mystaceus
GGCTAAGGCGTGTCAAATAGTGATATGGATAAAGAAACCCAGCATTTGGAGCTGTCAGCGCCGGGAGCAGAGCGAGCCTGGGAACAAATTAATCACATATTGTCAACGCAAAGTTGCATCAAATTAACACATCGGATTCCAGCATATTAATGTGAGAATGCTTTCACCTGATTATTACTGCAAACCATTGCCACTCTCTGACTGCAAAGATATAATTAAATTGCTAAATAGAAAGTGCATATAATATCTCTGCATGCATTTAGGATGCATGAGCTGAAAAGATCACATCCCAGTAAGTGACAGTTTCTATTTGTAGGAAAACTTTACTTTTTTTTCCTCTCTCTTATTTACTTGGGAGTACTAGAGGATGAAATTAGAAAAGTTAGTGCTGTTGTTTGCAGTCCCTACAACTTGATGAAACTCAGGTTGGATTGAAGTGATTGGCTGTGCTGCGTGTGAGGGTGGGATTAACTTCCCTCTGCTCCTGGTGCTCTTGAGGGCAAGGAGAGGGAGGAGGAGTGCTGTGGAGTTTTGGAAGAAGAATATCAAAAAGCAGATATTAATACCTTAGTAAAGATGTTGTTGGTTGATCTTAGAGAGGCTGCTGGTTGATTTGTTTAAAATTGAACTTCAATCTGAGATCAGATAGCGCTTAAATTGGGCACAGTTATTACACATGCTGTGTCTTGATGCAGCTTTGCTCATGGATTTGTTACTGGCAGAACCTGTCCTGATGTTCACGGAATCCCAGAATAGTTTGGGTTGGAAGGGACCTCTGGAGATCATCCAGCCAAGGCAGGGTCACCCAGAGCAGGTGACACAGGGGATTTGGAATGTCTCCAGAGAGGGAGGCTCCACACCCTCCCTGAGCACCTGTTCTGCTGCTCTGCCACCCCCTGTGGAAAGAAGTTCTTCCTCGTGGAAGGTGAAACATCTTGTGGGTTTAGTTTTTGGCCGCCGCTCCTCGTCCTGTCTCTGGGCATCACTGACCAGAGCCTGGCAGCATCTTCATGCCAGCCCTGGGATGTATTTGCCCTGCACGTGGGAAGCAGCAGGTGGAAGGTGCACAGCAGGTGCAAGGTACCAGCCACTGGTTTGGTGGGAGAAATGGTCATTCTGCTCTAATATTTGATTTCAACAACTGCCATGGAGTGAAGCCACTGGCAGTCTAATGGGAGCTGTTAGAGGGGCTGACCCTGCCCAGAGTCAGAGCAGGACCTGGGAGTGGGATGGAAGCTCTTCTTAAACAGCCAAATGCTTTTTTTTTGGCGTGAAATCTTCCTTTAGAAAAAAAAAGGAAAGGAAAGGCAAACAGCTGGTACAGTGAAACATGCAGGAAAATTGGTGATGCCTTGAAATTAAAAGCATTTTTTAGGCCATGGCCATTTAAAGCAGCTTAATTAGAATTAAATAATTTTAAACAGTTTTTATAATGCACTTGTTAATCTTTTGGCTGAATCATATTGCATTTTATTCTATCTAATTGATTTTTAGCAATTTACTAATGTCATTATCTTTCGCTTAATTACAGATCAAACCAAATGAAAAACGTATTCACAAGTTAAGGTTCTTAACAGCCAAAGGAATATGGAAATATGGAAATGTTTTATTAGCAAATGTTTCTAATGGCTGCTGTTTGCAGGAGGGCTGGATATGTCCATTTAACAGACATGCTTGTTGGGAGAAACATTCCTGAGGGAGAGAGGGTTGGGTTTTTAATTTCTCACAGGACAGTCTTTTAGACTATGCCTTCACTCTGATCCTAGTACTTGAAAAATGCTTTTAAAGCATTGGTAGTAATTATGGAGTAAGGACTCTCTTACAGGTCTGTAAAACCACCATGATATCACTAATCAAAGAGTTCTTGTTTTGTAGTTAAACATTAAATGTAAATGAAGTGATAATTGGTTTATTCTTGATTCCAATATAAATTTATATTTTATTAAATAATTTTTTTATTTATTTAAGATTCTATTTAATATTCCCCACTCAGATTTTGTAAAGACAATATAATGGTCAGGTTTTTTCCATGTAAATTTTTTTATTTCCCTATCTGAAACAAATAGGGAAAAAAATTCCCATTAGCTTCTTAATACTAGTACAGCTTGCATTTAAGATGAAGAACTTTGATTTACTAACAAGAACAGTTTCTGAGCAATTTGTGGAGATTAAGTTTATGAATTTATCATACCTCAGGCTGCTATGGACCTAAATCCTGGGGGAAAAAATGTTGAAAACACTTTATGTCAGAAAGTGTCCTGCATCAATTAAAGTTGCCTGAACAGCCCACCAGGGCATTTTTCACTGCAATATTTTAAGGGCAAAAGCCTCCTGAGGTAAAACTCTCTAACAGTCCTTTCACAGGTCCCCCCCAGTGCCACGAGGCTGCTGAGGTTGGAGGGGGAGAGCTGTTCTTAAGCTGGCTCTTTGTGCTGGATCCAGCAGCGCCTCGGTGTCAATCTAACAGCTGAAAAGTCTCAATGTCTTTAGTCCTGGACTTCTCCCCTAATATTGTGGGATCTGCACTGGCACGGCGGGTCCTGGTGACATCCCCATCCCACCAGGATGTGAGGTGTTCCCTGAGCCTTGCCCAGGAACACAAATATCTTCCTGAGTACAAGGAAACTTGGGTTTAAGGGGCAAGTATGGGGGCTGATGCTGAGAAAGAAATTGCCTGATGGAGGAAATCAAATCCCGTCTCCACAAGCTGCCTGAGTCTGCATCACATTCTGTCTCTCTGATGGTTTTTAAATTGAGGGGGGAAAAGCTGTTGTGATAGTGTCACTAAACACTGCAGAACAAATTTCTATATAAAACCCTTCCTAGGAAGGAAATTCCAGTTAATAATAATTGGAGAAAAACCTGTAGTAAAACTTGAGCATGTTAACTATTAAGAGTTTAATTTGAGCTCTGGGGGAAATGATCTATTGAGGAAGGCACAGTAAAACTGATGAGATTGCAGGCAGGTTTTACAGATGATTTTCTCTTTCTTTTAAGAATAATTGAGTCATTTTAATGATAAGCCTTGCTTGGCTTCCTTGAATGGACTGCATGTAATTAGTTGTAGCTTCAACTTTGAAATGTTTTGACAGAAAATGTATCATTTAGCACGTACATTTTTTCTAGCATCTGCCTTTAATATTTGTTCATTTTCTGCAACACACAACTTTGCTACTTCAGGTCAAATCCCAGACACGGCTCTGTTCCCTTTGTTATCTCGATTGTTCCCTTCAGGATGAGGGAGAATAATTACACAGAACATCTTTTCCAAGCAGCTGGAGCCACATTCCAGCTGACTGCAGCACCTGCGAGGCCGGTGGCGGTGCCGGGGGCTGCGGGTGCTGTGCCAGCCCGGGCTGGCGGTGCCGGGCGGGCGCGGGCGCCGCTGCCCTTCTGTGAGCTTCAGCTGGCAACGGTGCCAGGGAATGCAAAGTGTCTGGGTTAGACTAATTAGAGGGATGATTTGTGAAACACTGGCTATTTATTTAATTAATCACCGGCACAAAGCTATAAAACCCATATTTTAAAAATCCCTGTTAGTTTGCCATGTGGTTAATAGATTGTGGCACATTAAAAAGTGACACGGTGATGTATTAAAAATGTTCCACCTAAGGTTGGCTGATGTCCTCGAGGAACTTGAGCTGTCTGCTTTGTGCAGCAGAAGCAGAGGATTAGAGGCTGATCTGTTCAAGGATTGAATATTTCTGAAAACATTTATCTTTTGTAGAGCATCTGTTCATTAAAATAGATCGTGGCGTGTTCCTTAACGCACAAATAATGTTTATGATGTAGTTTTAATTATAAGTTTTTGTTGCATTTTGTTATTACAAAGAATAACTCTATTCCTGAGTATTAAATTGTAATGTTTATTAGTAAGTAAAATATAAATAATTCTACTAAAGAGGCCATTCCTTCTCCTCACTGAGGAAGCCGAAGATGGTTTGGGGTAATGAATGCATTTCTGCTGCAGCTGGAGCAACTGCCTTCAGATCAATCTGAACCTGTGTTGTCATCCTTGAGCAGAACTCGGGCTGCACGGGCAGGGTGAGCTGGTGCCACCACAGCCAGTGGGACATCCCACCCTCTGGAGAGCAGCAGCTCCAGGTCTGTGTTGGCCTTGGGCGTGCAGGGAAGGAGCATATGGGGCAAAATGCCACAGAGAGCCATTCTGTCCTAAATCTGACACCTACATGGACATAAACACAGCCTGGGCTGTAAAGGGGATGGACCTGGGGCTCCATGCAAATGATGTTTGTTGGAAAAAAACAATACCAAGAAATCATATTTGTAGCACTTCAAGTAAACCAGTTTTAAATTCATAGACAGTTTTATAAATGAATGTGTTACTATGATTGAAACATGCTGTTACCAGCATTATGTGTCTTATTCTTTGCTCAAGACTTACATAATTTATTAATTGTAGGAGTGAATGCCAAGCAAGAGCAGGCAGTGATTTGGGTACTTGATTTTGTGGTGTGGTTATTTACGTAAATCCTGGTTTTGAGGTGCATGTAAAGTCGTGTTCAGGTGGAAGCGTGGAAGGAAACTGTCCAGCTCGGAGGTGATGTTTCTCAGCTGTGTGTTGTATAATTAACTGGTACATTAGGAGGGGGCTGGAATAAAACATGAGCATGTTAATGCAGCCTGGAGCTGGGGTTGTAGTGATCATTGCGATGCAGAGGACGCATTGCTCAGAACTGCTGCTGCCACTGCAGCCTGGGAAACATCTGGACCTTTAATTGACAAATCGTGTGGTGCTGTACAGAGCAGGCATGCTAAGTGAAGTCAACAATTTAGAATAAAAAATAATAGTGTGTTATTTACCTGGTAGTTAAATATTCATACTTTGTTATGCTTTGGATAACAGGAAATTACTGGGTTAAATTTTTATGAATAGTGACAGTGTGAATAAGATAAATTAAGTATTTAATGATGTTAATGGAATTTTACATCGTGATCTGCTAACTCTGCAGCACGAGCTGGGGTGATACAAAGGAGAATCCACTCCTCAGAAGGGAATAGCTCTGAGGCTTCGTTGAGAACCTGTGAGGGCTGGCAGCGTGCTGAGCATCGTGCTGAGCATCGTGTGGGCTCCTGCGGGGCCGCGGCTGCTGTGCCCTGGTCTCACTGGGGACTCCTCCATGAATGACTGAGGAATAACAGAAGGAATCATGTGACCAAAGTAATGAAAAACTCCAGTGCTGTTGTAACCACCTGATGAAATGAACCCCGTTCCCATTTGGCCATGGTAGGGTGGGCTTTGCTCCCACCCGTGCGCTCGGGGCCGTGTGCCAGCGGGTTTGGAATGCTGTGCCACGTTCTCAGGGTTTCTGCCACGGGCTTACTGAAGGTATTTGATCATCTAAACTTCAAAAAATTATCATCTTTTCTTTTAGATAACACTTCTTTGTCTACTCAGCCTCTCTAAAGCTGTTTTGCTTATGAGTTAACATGACTGACTGTTTTATTTCCACTTATTTTGGTAAAGAAATAATTGGTCTAAATTTTTGAAATTTTTTTCAAGTCAAAAGATTGGAAAATGATGCTTTTCAGTGGTCATCTCTTGTATTGCTATAAACATCCATGCTCTGATCCATTAGAACTTTTGTGTGTGTTGTAAATGCTGAGTTAATATATTTCTATTTTTCTCCTTCATATATTTCCTGTATGTTGATTAAATACCTATGTAAGTTATGCTCAGAAGGCAATTGCTGGATCACAGAGTGTATTAAATACCCTGTCACCTAAACCAAAAAAACATTTCACTGAGTTTAAAAGTGAGAAGACATTTTGCATTTGGGAAAGGAGAAGCATTTGTTTCCATTTTGTGCAGTGTTTAGTGTTGTTTGCTGGGAGGTGAGTCAATGACTTGAATTAATTATAATTACTGAAGAGACATATACTGATTGAGCAAATAAAGTAGTAAGCTCATTCGTGCCAAGGCCATCTAATTAAATGCTAACTTTGGATAAGCTAGATGTGCATGAAAGATTAATTTTAAGAGGTTTTTATGACTCCCACTAAATAATGATTCAGTAAAATCTTTGCATTATATCATTATAACATCTAATCTTAAAGTGATATAACATTTAGTCACAGAACTCCATTGTGCAGGAAGAGGCAGTAAATTATTAGTGTTGAAAATCAATCACTTTTCTCTCGGAAATGTTTATGGACTTTGTTTTAATTTTGTGCCATGGTGTGCAGTGAAGCAGAGCAGAAGTGAAAAGACCCAGCACACACAGTTGTGCTCCCTGTTCTGCAGGGACTTCAGCACTGTGTTTAGGAGTAAGTTATCCTGGGAATGGACAGTGGTCACACAGTGTACATCAGATACACATCATCTGCTGTGGGAGGGATACATTCCCTCATGGACTTTGATTAAAAGTTGATTTTAAATCTTAGAAAGACATTTTGAGTTGAAGGAATTGATAGAATTTAAATATTTATTTTTGTTTAATTTTAACATACTGTAGGAGAGCATCAGGGAACCTTAAAAGAATCCATCAAGAAAAATACTTGAAAAATGTTCTATGATTTATAGTACATTTTTGGTATATCCAGTTACTCCTCACTTCCTTAAAGGACTGGTGGGATATAACATTTCTAACAATAAAAGCTTAATGGAATCAGATTTGTGATTTCCTAGAAAATTAACGAGATATTTTGTCAATTTTATTCCAGACTTCATTTTTCAGAATATACAGTGTCCAGTGACAAGCTAAAAGAATTTTTTGACAAATTAACTGTGCCACAGGTGACAGATCAGGAAAATGTTAATTTAACAGCCCCTTTATGCTTCCCAGATTTATTGGAGGCTATTAAGGAAACTCCAAATGGTGAGGCCCCTGGCCCTGAATAGATTTTCCATTGAATTTTATACTGGATCTATTAATAAAGTTTGATGCTGCCTCTTTGAATATCAGTAATTGTCCTTTATCTTCTGGGTCTCCTCAGCATTTCCACTTGGAATATAGTTTTTAGTTGGAAGCAAAAAGCAATTATGGTTCTAGCAGTGCCTGTGGTCTGGTTCTGAGTGATTCCTCCTGGAGAGGAGACTCCAGCACCCTGTAAAACCCACGAGTTCTCACCAGTGAAATGCAGAGTGGCTCGGTCTGACTCCTGGCCACTGAGACTAATCACTGTGTCCCTGTTTCCAGTCCCACCACCTCCCAGCCCTCACCTCATGGGCTCTGGCCAGATCAGTAATTGAGCTCTGAGGGACTTTCTGCACAATTAATATTTTGCAGGACGGACTGAGGGTATGGATTTGCTCTGCCCCACAGACAGGGACCTGGTGGGTTGGATTTATTATGTGTTTCTGAACAAATATCACCAATTTGCAATAAACACAGTGGAGGTTTCCTGCAGACCACCTTGACATGGGACTGATCAGTGTCAGCCTGACCCTCGTGTTTATACCAATGTTTCCTACCCAATGTGATGATGGACTGCTAGAAACTCTGATTGGCTTCACATCTCAGCTTTCAGCCTCTCTAATACCTTACAGCAATTGGCTTTACAGACCTTTAATTAATGAAAATATTTCACTCACTTTTTTAAAGCTCTTGAGTATACCAGTGGTGCCTTGAGCCATCTCCCAGACCTGCTGCTGCTGGAGTTGCTCCCCTTGCTCAAAGAGTGGTTGGAATCCTCATAGGTGTATGAGTTTAAAAGTCCCCTGTCATTTTGGTGTTCCTGTTGAGTGTTTGTGAGTAAAAGAAAAGGATGGCTCTAATGGAGGAGGTAGAGGAGATTTAGAGATGGCGAAGAACAAAGAAAAGTTTACACAAAGTACCCCATGGTGTGGGGCAAAGGAGAGCTGTGCTGAGAGAGGCAGCCCAAGGGGAGTTGCTGTGGGGTTTGTGATAGCTGGAGGTCCTGAACAGGGTTATTTTATAAATACATGGTTTGGGTTATGAGTTCATAGAGCAGCCTGTCCATGAAGCAGCTGATGGATAATCTTTGGTTATTAGATCCAGTTCCTGGCTCATTTGTCTGTTCCCTGGCTTGACACTGGGTGTGTCAGTTGTAGCCTTGGCATCAACTCTCACATCTGGTTGTCCATTTTTCTTGGATTTTCCATCATCAGGACCCAGCATTACTTACAGTTCTGCCCTCCTTGGATTTATATGTGTAGCTGACTTAGCATGCCAAGGAGTCACATTAGTTTCCTGGGTAACTGTTATTTACTGGTTCCCAAGCCAGCCAGTTGCAGCCCCAGCTCTCCTGTCCTGGTGTCTCTGGTCAGCACCACAGTGTCACCAACACAGCCTCGTGTGCATTCCCTGGGTGGTGACTGCACCTGGGCAAAGACAGGAGGTCCATTGTCTGGTACCAGTTTAGTTACTCTTAAAAAAGGTCCTGGAAGCAGAAAAGCAAGAGAGGTTGTGAGAAAGAAACCCACCCTTATGGTTTTTGGCAGCTGTAGCTCTGTTGTGTTCATGATTTTGGAACCTTTGAATGAGCAAAACCAATTTCTTCTTACCCTAAAACATGGGAAGAGGATATATCTGCACTATAAAAATGCTTTCTTAAAAAACAAATTCATAATATTGGAATGGGTTTTAATAATACTTTTAGCTATGCCAGTATGAACAACTTGAATCTTTAAATTCCTATTACCTCTCTAATTTATAATCACACTGAAGGATCAAATGGTTTTTAACAATATATTGAAATTAGCACATGGCATTTAACTCCCTGTTTTATGCTCTCATTGTAGATTTATAGCATTGAATCCTTTTATTCTGTTACTTAGAATTCCAAGTGATTAATTCAAGAAACACTTTCTCCTCTCAAGGCCCTTGTATGTATGGAGAGAGATGGAGATAGAGAGTTACTTTGGGTGCTTTGGAAGAAGGGATCAGGATGTGCAATCTTTTTCTGTTTAAAAGATTTCTGGGTTAAAGCTGCAGTCCTGCCTGCAGTGGATTAAACGTTTTTTTCTTGTAAGGCAAACTTTATAGATCTCTCTGTTGCTGTGTGTTTTATGGTTTATTTAACTGTCAATCTCCACAATGCCAAATAGATTTTTTTAGTGCAGTAAGTTCCAATAAACTCCAATATTAATTAATTCTTCTTGATTGTCTTCAAACAGCTCAGAACAGTTCAGGCTCAGCTGTATGTGAGATTTGTTCTTCTCTTGGCAAGCCGTGGTCAGGCCTTGATAACTGGGTAGTTCTGCTCCCTCCAGAGGGCTGAGACCTTCTCAGGTAAGGGGGGAGAACTGCAGAAAAGAGCAGAAATGTAGAACCAAGGGTAGTGCAGTTTGCAAGTCTTAGGTTGGCTTGATGGGACTTCCTCCCCATCCTGCAATTATTTGGGGTTTTTTGGATCCTGCAGGAACATGGGATCTCTTTATGGAAATCTGTGAAATCATGGCCAAATATTTCATGTCCTTTTTACAGATAAACAGCAGGGAAAGAACTGGAATTTAAACGTTCAAGCTTCTTCCATTTTTAAGCCATAGCAGCGTATTTTAGTTTTCCCACTGAGGAGAGTTCCCTCTGCCCAGGTTTTGTATTAACTCTGTCACACTTTTCTAATGAAATATCCTTTCTCGACAGGGCCACGTTGGTACAACGGCAACCAAAAAAATTGATGTCTACCTCCCCCTGCACACAAGCCAAGACAAGCTGCAGCCCATGACAGTGGTGACCATCGCCAACGCCAAAGTGCACGACCTGATCGGGCTCATCTGCTGGCAATATACAAGTGAGGGCCGGGAACCCAAACTGAAGTAATGCTCTTTCTTTACTACCTCCTTATCTCTAAATTTCCCCTCTGCAGCCTTTGTGCATAATGAAATGGATTTCCATGTCAATGTTTTGATAGCTGGATCTTAGGGAGAGCCCCTTCACATTTATCAGTTTCCCCCTGAGCAGCACTCGTGCACCTCCAGCCACGTCTCTTTTATTTGACTGCTGGGTGCTGGTTAATGATCAACAGGAAACCTTGCACCTGTAAATGAATCATCATTTCAAAACTATGTAAAAATAATGCAGACCTTATGTCTTTTGTTGTCACAGAGGCATTTGTTATTTCATGTCCCATCTATTTTTGGGTAGTGTTCTCAATGGCTGAGATCACCAGATGTCAAATACAATCCAGAACTCCTCTGTAAGTCCCATTGCTGTGCTGAAGCGCTGTTGGTGTTTAGTAAGAGCTGTTCCTTTATCCTGGCAGGTCACATGAGATGCATAAATAGGTTCTTCAGAGCCCCTCACCTGAGCAGCTTGTTTTGAAACAGTTCTGTAAAATACTTCTGGTTTTGCTGGGTCATAGAAAATAAAATAAGAACTTAAAATAGTTTATTATAGAGTTCTCAGAAGCAGTTGCTGGTGGGGATATCCCTGGTGCAAAGGAGGTTGATGATTTTGTTTGGGTTTTTCTATAAGAGACAGATTTCAATTCTTTGTTGTTCATGGAATATCGAATTCCTGGAATAATGGGGTGGGTTCTGAATTTTAGAGTTTGCTCTTTTAGCATCTTTCAGGAGCACTTGAGACCTCAGCAGTCTCTTCTGCTGTTGATGCACAGTTGTGAAGGGATAGGGAGGTGCTGGGAGATTGCTGGAGCTCCCCTCAGGATTTGGTGATTTCTATTCCACAGATACAAGGCACACAGGAAAGAGCCCTTCTTGAAAACAGTTTCATGGATATTGTTGCTTGGGATATAGGTTTTCCCTTAGATCTTCTCAACAGACAGATGAGATGTTTCTGAGGTTACACACTTTGGTTTGATCTGGGGTTTTTTTACACTGCAAGAGAAATATAAAAGTATTCGCAGATGGTGCCATTTAATTTGCTGATATTAATTTCTGTTCATTATATCTTAAGCTCAGAAGAGTGTCCTTTGTGTACAATTAGGTTATTTTTTAATGAGTAAGACGACACTAATGTCACTTTTTGGACACACATATTTTTCAGGAGCACAGCACACCTCAGACAGAACATGAGGAGAGTGTTCCATGAACCATCACAGCCCACAGCAAAAGGCAGCAGTGGGAGGAAATGAATTTCACTGTCTGCCTTGAAGGATAAGATGTTATGATGTGTCAAAGAGTGATCATGAGCAAGGAGGCTGTCCAATGTAATCAAATTCAGGGCAGATAGAATAAAATAAATAATGGAGGCGTGAGTTCCCCAGAGCACATGTTAGACACAGCAGCAAGTGAGAATCTGGGGACAAATGCTCAGATTAAGGGGCAGAGCCTTGAGATTCCAAGTAGTTTGTTTTCTTGTAGGTTCTTAATTATTTCTCATGTCTCCATCATCTTTTTTTAGCATTGCTGACTGCCACTCCTGGAGCAAGGATTGCTTTAACTGTAACCTAATTCTCATATTCCAAGTAAGGAATATGGGTAGGGTGCCCATTCTTCATTGACCATTTGTTCCTGATTCAGTCAGGTGAGAGTTAAAAAGGCAAAATGGGCATCATTGTGACACTGCACTAAAATACATACAGAGAATGCCTGAGACATGGTACACAAGGCATGTAGAGTGACAACTATACCTACTAGTGATACTGTGTGAGAGTAGTGAGAAGACTGTAGACTGTAATTAAAAAAAAAAGCCTCTGTCTTTAAGAAAATAATATATCACTGCCTAATTCTTTTTCCTAAAAGGTAGATGTAAGAGTCTGAAGTGAGTGAGCACTAGTTGACAGCTTTGAGAACATTCTGTATTCAATTAGGCTGCCTTTTTTTATTACAATTGTATTATATTTGTCTCTATTCAGTCTCCTGATACAAGGAACCACTGACAGTGTTAGCAACCCTGTTCCTGGCCATACATGAACTTGGGTTGTAACCCAGTGGACCATTCTCTTGCCAGCCCCCAACAGATGTGCTGGAATGATTCTGCTTGCAAAAAATAAAATCTCCTTCTAGGAAGAAATTAATAGTGAGATGCACAATTCCAATGCAGTTGCTATTTTTAGAAGTAAGGAATGCTGTTGCATCTCTCAATTGTGCTCAGCTTGATCTCAGCCTCATAGAGGTTCAAGGTGCAGAAGTTTTACCCATTGGACTTGGTTTTCAACAATTTGTGACAATATCTGTGTTAATGTTCAGGAGCCCAGACCATCATTGTAGACATTTGTAACCCCTTTATTTTATGGGATTTAACTGACAATGTCGTCCCATGGCAGGGGATGGAACGAGATGAGCTTTAACTTCCCTTCCAGCTCGAACTGTGCTCTGATTCTATGATTCATAGAAATCCAACTAGAATTAGAGAAGGATCCAAAAATCATGCCAGGCATTTCCCATTACAGAGCAGAATCTGATGTATATGAGTTATTGTGGCCTTTTTTTTTGGCTTGTTCCTACAAACCTGGCCACAGCTCAGACACGTGGCCCCAGGCTGTGGCTCCAAGCCCAGGGCTTCCCAATTCTCTCCCAGCACTGCCTTTTGTCCATTCCCCCAAAAGTTCCCTTAGCACTCTAGAAGTTAAAAATGAATTCTGCATCAGTGTTCCAGGTCTTCATAACTGCCCCGAAACTCAGGAAAGTTTCTTCACTAGTATCACAGAATTTTCAAAATTCAGAGTAATGAATGTTGCTGAATTACCTTTTTGTTAGCAAATTTGCAGCTTACATTAACAGCAATGCATCATTATTCCCTGTTTTCCATAATAAATGTCTTAGTCATGACAAGGTGCCTATAGATCACCTGGACTAAGCACTCTCAATAAAGCACAGTTGCAACCAAAGGTTTGTGAATTAATTGAGAAAATTGCAAATCAGGTAGTCAGTGAAATAATTCATTGTCACATCCAATCAATAAACTTTGTAAATCAACTCATTTAATTCAAAAAATGATCTATATAGATCAAGCAACCAATTAAACAATTAGCATACACTTTACCATTAATTAATTTAAGCATCAATCATGCAATTAAAACTCTGAATTTAAACTGCAGAGTTTAGAAATGCGCTGCCATGTGCACCTCCAGCTCTTCTGCATGGCTGGGGAAAGGCCTGAGCGCTGGCAGGTTTACAGTTAGAAAGAATACTTATTTTTGGGTCAATAATTTCAATTGAAGTAATAGTTGAAATGGATTTCAATGTTAGGAAAGTATGATTAATACCAGTTTGATAGCTATAGATAGTTGTTTCCCTGTGGGCTTTCATCTGTGTAAAGAAAGAGGCTCAGCTCTTTATTTCCTTCACGCTGTATCTGTTACAACTTTGTGTTAGTTAGTCCTGCTTGTTGGTCCTTGTTAATTCTCAACTGCCTTTAGTGACTGGACTTCTTAGATACTTAGAAAAGGTAACTTTTCTGCTAATCATCACTGCTGAGTTGGACAGATTCTTTACTTTTCCCATAGTTCATTACCCTGTTTACCTGGCTGAGAGCACTCTCTTCTTTTCCAGCCTGCAGTCAGTAAACTTCCACAGTTGTTTGATCTGTGAAAAATCAGACACTGTTTGTTCGCCTTTAGTTCTGAAATGTAGTCATCCCATAAATAAATAAATTTTAACAAATGGAGAAATATGACTCCCAGCTTTATGAAGTCATGAAACTTTTATGGACTTTAGTGTATTTTAATCACTGTCAGCTTTTGCATGTAGTGCAGTTAATGATGAAGGCTGACTGCTTTTGCTATAACTCACATGGCAGCAAGATATGTTGGGGCTTTTGGGGACATGTTTATATAGGTGTCATCAGTGTGTGTTCAGGGTATTCCTCCCGTGCAGATGCCTCTGCCCACAGTGTTTGGGGCCGGGTGTCCTGACTGGACCCGCTCTGTGTGTGTTGCAGTGACAACGTCAACGCCTATTGCCTGCACATCGCTGAGGACGACGGCGAGGTCGACACGGATTTCCCCCCCTTGGACTCCAATGAGCCCATTCACAAGTTTGGCTTCAGCACCCTGGCGCTGGTGGAGAAGTACTCGTCCCCCGGGCTGGCGGCCAAGCAGTCGCTCTTCGTGCGCATGTGAGTACGGCTGGGCCGGGCCGGCAATGCCCCGGCAACGGCAACGGCCCCGGCAACGGCCCCGGCCCCGCCACCTCCCGGGCCTGTGTCTGCTCTGCCTGCCCTCAGCTGAGGTCACAAACTCCAGGGCTGCCCGTGTGGGGTGTGTGGTGCTCTGCAGGCCATGCCCAGCTCCACAAGTGATGCCCTCTCTGCAGGTGCTGCCCCGCTCCGGGCTCTGTCACCAGGCAGGTAGAAAACCAACTCTGGCACAAGCCCATCGTAGTGAGTCTAAAACAGCAGAGAAGAAAATCAGCCCCTCTGCACGTGGTCAGTGGAGAACATTGAGCTGTTGCACTCTCACTAGTAAATATTTGGAATGTGCACAATATCTGAGTTTATAATCTCATTTTGCTCCAGCCATGCTGCTTATTTATGAAAAAATCTGTTCTGAATAATAAATGAAATAATGTGTGTAGAGTCATAGAGCATTTAGGCTGGAAAACATGTAACAGCTTCAGAGAGTTTAAATTACAAAGTTATTCATGTTGGATATCCAGAGCCCTTTTCAACAGGCATTAAGAACTGATCTTGCAAGGGACTTTTAACTATTTTGGAAAAGTGTATTGAATTTTAGCAGGGGGAAAAAAGTGGATTCCTGGTGTTTGGTTTTCCACACATGAGACTTCAAAACCTTCTTTCAAAGCCTAATAGACAAAGTAGTAAATTTGTATTTTCAGACTAGTTAGTGGACTAAAAAAGCAAGTGATTTTAGAAACAAATAGTTGCAGAATGGCTTAATAACAATGCAGTAGTTGAGGAGAGAAATGAGCAGTAACCAAGCATGCCAGTTGGAATAGGACTGGATATTCCTCTTCAAAGACCAAAAGAATTTTGGTGAGGAAGACCCCATCCACCCCTGAGACTTGAGCTGTCTGGCTTGTAGCTCAAGAAGAATCTGCTCTGCTCTTATCAGTGAAGTAGGGATATGTACTGTGCTTGAGCACTTTTATTTTTCTTTGCTTGTGACTGAAAAATCTTTTAAGCCATCAGAAGGCCTTAATTACTGTAACAAAATACCAGGAGCATAAACCACTTCTTACTTGGGAAAAATATTTCATGTTTGGAGCTCTCGAAATGAAAATGCTAATAGAGTTTTCCTGGTTATTGGACAACACTTACATTTCTTAATACTACAGCTGCTTCCAGTTCTGAATAATCAGACATCTAAAAAAATTCTGGCCTATTTAATTAGTTTTTATATTCTTTATTGTATACTGTGTTTCTTAGAGACGTTCCAAAGCATCCTACTGAAGGCCACTGCCAGAAATCCCAGTGCTCTGGCTGGAGCTTGGAGCAGGATTAAAGTCCAACTGCAGTTCTACAAAAGAAATGTGAAATCTTTTGGTTTACTATTATTTGGGCTGATGTGAGGAGCTTTCTTATAGCCTAGGAGGTGCTGCTGAGGAGAAATAGGACAACTGCATCATAAGCAGTGCTTTTCCCAAAGGGTCAGTTTGGTTGGTCCTGTGTCCACGTGTTAATTTGAAATGACTTGTGCTTCCTGTGTAAATAGGTTGAAATTAGGATTTTTAGTGTGTCACCTAGAATGGAGAATTAGTTGATCATCTCTTGATCAAAAGGTTGTTATCTCTGGGAGTTTAAATGTGCATAGTGTCTTCTTTTGGTAGGGATTTTTTGCAGTTTCTATGTCTCCTTGCTCCCCTGTCACCCTACTAGTGCACATAATTGTGGTTTTGTATTTTGCATCTCTTTTCTTCCTTCTCGTGCTGAAGTATTTCAGCTGCTGCCATGTCAGCCTTGTGACTTGTGATGTTTATTAATATTGAATCACTGCTGAAGAATGTTGCTGCCTGTGAGGAGCTCCGTGCTGCAGCCGTGTTCCATCTCCGCTCTCCCCGTCCCGCGTGCTGGATGTACGTTCAGAGGTTGTGCGGCTGCTGAGCTGACAGCGGTGGAACCCCGCCAGGGACCCCGTTTCAGCAGGACATGTTTGAGCAGAAACAGTTTGCAGAACTTTACACACTTCAACTCCTGCCAAGGCAAACTCTGAGCCACTTGAGTTCGTTATAAATACCCAGAGGCTGTGGCTGGAAGTAGCCCATAGTGCAGTTTATATTCAGAGCTGGATGTGAATGTCTTTGTGGCTGTACAGAGTAGTAAATAATTGAGTTTGATTAGGGAGAGGGACCTCATTATCCCCCCACCTGTGCCCAGCTGGTAGGGGAGGGTCGAAATGAAGCCATTAGCTGTCGCTCTTACTGGCATCTCAAAGAGCTCAAATACATCTGTGTCTTATTTTCTTTTCTGGCACAATCAGTCGAGCAAGCTAAGCAGGCATGACCGAATTTGGCAAGTTCCAAGGACTCTGGCAAAGTTACACAAGGAGAAGACGGAGGGCAGTCATTCTGGCTTCTCACTGCCCATTAGTCTAGCGAGTTATGTTTTTGGAAGGTGGCTGCTGTGGAAAGCAGAGCTTTGTGCAGTGTCAGATGCGGTGCTCGCACACAGCCTGCTCTGATGGTGTGGGCGTTTGTCAGGAGGAGGCAAACAAAGCACCACGTCCATGGAAATATGGACTTCTTGAGATGGTGAGGTCATACCTGAAAGGCTTAAAATAAATCTGTACCATCATTAGGGCTTTTTCCCTTGGAAATTTTATTATTGCAACTTGACATACTCAGTCTAGTGGTGTTTCGAGGAGCTGTGGCTCAGCTGCCAGTTGGCACACACAGGAAATTTGGCATGCAGATCCTCTGCTCTGTACCACTTTTTTTCTGTTTTGATATTATGCTTAAATTGCTTTGACTATTATATACAAATTTTCAAAGCAGCACCCCTGCCATACCCAGTAGTTTAAGATTTGAAACCTTTTTAAAATGCTTGTATCGTGCATTTACAAATTCAATTCAAAGCTCTGAAATGTGTTTTTTTCTTGGACTCCAGAAGCACTCCCCAAAAAGGCCTCTCCCCAGTTTGTACATGGGGGTGGGTAATCTACAAAGTACAGTTTAGAATATTCATAGAATGCAAATTTAGGACAGTTTGTGTAGGTGCCAACATTAAGAAGGGCTCCCAGGAGAATGGAGAGGGAGGAGTGGGACCCCAAGAAAGGGGTCAAATGATTTGTCAGAGGTCTAAGGACAGTTATAGGGGTGTCAAAGTGCAGCCAGTTAAACTCAGTAGTGCACAGAGCTGTCCAAGACCAACCTGAGATGCACAAAAGCAGATCATTTAGGCTCAGGAGAAAAATTGTGGCTGGCATTGTTCTGGTTCCTATCACTGTGCACTTTGTCTTAAAAATTACCCGGCTCAAGTTAAGTCTATTGCGTCAGCTGGGATTTCTGGTCCTAACTCTGACTTTGTGCTGATCAAGTGGAAATAGTTTTTAGTCACTGCCGGGCACTTCCAGCCATGCCAGCCGGTATTGCAGTGAGCTTTAAGTGCTATAAATTCCACTTCTGGAAAATAAATTCCACTTCTGTGTTAAAAAAAAATGAAAATCTAACCAACCAACAATTTTAAAAACTGCTCCAGATCGGAAAGGAGCTCTTGGAAAAGTTGGTTCCTCATTCGGAACAGAAGCCTTTTGTCCTTTGTTGTTGGTTGTTCTGTTTTGTGGTGAGTGGAGCCCGTGCAGGGACCCTGCCTGTTCCCATGGCACCTCAGCCTCGTGCCCCCAGTGGAGCCCACTGTCAGCTCCTGCCTCTGCTGCTGTTTCCTCCCCTCTCCTGAACCTTGCCACCCTGGCTCCGGCGCCGAGGCTGTAAAAGAAGATGGAAAGCCAAGTTACCGCAGAATGATCACTATCATTAACATTCACGGGTGGTTCACTTATCATTCCTGACTGCACAGACATGGCAGCCGTTATGAAACGTCCACAGGTGTAGCACGATGATACATATTACATTGTGCCACAATGGATTTATGTATTCTGTAACAAAAGAAAAGTGTAATGAAAAAATACAGAAGGTAATCCTTTATTCCTCCACCGCACAATTTATCAGTAATGCCTGTGGATGATAAGTGCCAGGGATTTCCTTTGCTTGATTTAACCTTGTCACCCAGGTATGTTTTTGCAAAATGACAGAAAATACAAGCTAAGGAATTTCTTTGGCTTCCAATTTGCCAGCAGCACTTTTAATTGATTGACCAGCATCTGCTTGTCTGTCCTGTTTTCAGTGTGTTCACTTAAAGTAAAGGTATCACACCTTAGCAGAGTGAGGTAAAACAGGTTGTTTGTAATTGCAATTAAGGATATGCTGGGATTGGGCTGAGTGAGGATAGTCCATGCCCGTGATCAGTGCAGTGCACTGGGGTGAGGAAAGGTGAGGTGAGTGTGTGTTCCTCCAGCAGAGCTTCCTGTGCTGTGGTCACACAATGGAGGGTTGTGGTGGATCAGGGGTGTTCCAGACAACCTGGTGCAGAGCGTGGCTCCAGGCTCTGATGGTGTGCCTGGGCAAGGACAAAAAACAGTGGCCAGAAACTAAACCACAAGAAGTTCCACCTCAACATTAGGAAGAACTTCTTTCCATGGAGGGTGGCAGAGCACTGGAAGAGCTGCCCAGGGAGGGTGTGGAGTCTCCCCCTCTGGAGACATTCAAAACCCACCTGTGTCACCTGCTTCAGGTGACTCTGCCTTGGCAGGGGGTTGGACTGGACGACCTCCAGAGGTCCCTTCCAAACCCAGCTATTCTGTGATTCCGTGGGGCTTCTCTGAGCACAGGAAACGTGCTCTGACACACTGGCCTGGCCCCAGGATGACGGCAGGAGCTCTTTGGTCTAGGCTTAAATCCACCCTTGGCTCAGATGTGCGGGTTTGCTGAGTGCTGAAATGTTGTATTGATGTTCCTTGGTGCATTGTGAGAGGGAAACGATGCTGAGCGAGCCAGGGCAGGGGAAGGGAGAGTCGAGTGGCTAAACTGGGACAGGTTTGGGACCCTCTGGCTCCGCTCCAGAGCAAATGGCCAAGAGTTTACAAAAGCGGGTGCGCTCTGCGTTTGCTGCTCCTGCCAAGGGTTCACTTACGGATCGCACACTAAATATAGTAAAACACAGAGGGTTTCTTATTTTGCTTTGATCAGTAAAATAAACTTTTAAAGATTGTTCTGGGATGAGATCCAGCTTCTGAGGCAAAGAATGGCCGTGGCTCAGGCAGGGGTTGGTGATGGAGTGTCAGGGAAATCAGTCTGACAGTTCTCAGGCCAGCTGCTCAATGGAAAGGATCAGCCGAGCCGGGACGGCCGGAACACGAGTAGATCCCAGCAGCCTGTGCTCCTTAGGAGCTGAAGTGTCAGGAGCTGAAAGGGAATCTTCCATTTTCGGGATGTTCCCGGTCCATGAGCAGCCCTGAGCTGGGGTTCTCTGCTGTGGGCCTCTCTGTGCCTGAGAGGAAGCCAGGCTGCTCCGGGGTGGGGGCTGCAGTGCCTGCTCTGTTTGGGGCAAAAAATATTGAAAAGCATTGTGTACTAAGGAGAAAATTGTGACTCAGTTGTTTCAGCCATAGCGGGTTTTGGAAGGCTTCCTTTGCTTTTGCTGTGTCTTTTTTCCCTGCAGTATTTAATTTATTTCCCTGTGTTTTGGTTGGAGTTCTCTGGAAACTTCCTGTCAGTGTTGCAGAGCACTGTATGAATTACCTGGAGGCACCAGGTGTTGGGATGGCCCAGTCCAGTGTGCAGGGCTTTTCTTGTAGCACTTCACTGACAAGCACTGTGTTGCTTAAAGCACAGAGGTAGTTTAGTTTCCTTTTTGTAATTATAATTGTAGAAGGGGTTTTTCACTTTCAAAAATCCCCTGAATCTCACTGAGCAGGTCAGCTGGGACTGGAGCTGTGAGGCCTCTGGGAAGTGAGGGATCAGCTGTGGCACTGCTGGGCAAAGGGTGGGTGTTGTGTGGTGCTCATGCCCATCACGGGGCTCCATGGCAGCTTCAGGGGAGAGTTGCTCCTCAGTGAAGGGCTTGGGAAGGTCTCTGCTCGCTGCACAGTGTTCTTGGGGTCCCTGTGCCCTGGGGCTGTTCCAGGACAGCAGTGTCACTCCCTCCTCCTGTGGAGCAGCGGGCTCAGTTCTGCTCCTGCTGTACTGAACACACGGCCGGAACAGAGGGAAAGTAGATGCATGAAAAGGTTGGGAGTATTTGGTTTGAAGACGAGTAAGATAGAGTTATAAATAATAAATGGTCTGGAGAACATAAATTTGGGGCTTTTAGGCAGTTTCATTTTGCCAGGAACAAAGGGAATTGAAAATGAAATTCAGATGAGACCGATGCACAGCCGAGGAGAGGGAAACAGCATTATACACCAGGGAGGTGGGGGACATCTCTGTGGGGCTCAGAGCTGGGCTGGGCTGATGGGCCCCAGAGCACCAGTGGGCTGCAGGACAGTATGCTGTGGCCAGCACATGCCCAGCCAGGGGGTTCCTGTGTCAGGCCCCGGTCAGCGGCTCCGAGCGCTCGTGGGTGTGTGGTGAGGGCTCAGAGGTGTCGTTTGTCCATCCCGGCCGTGCCACATCTGATGTGACCTCAGCTCCAACCTCTAGTCCCAGAATTTGTTTCTCAAAGTGACATGTAGTAATGTGGGCTTGTTTTTCATGATATACTTGTGTTGCTTGGATTGCTTTTGACTGCCAGTTGCTTTTAAAAATATTCCAGCTGTGATGTTCATATAGAGCTCTGCTCCCTGATTAAAATTCTTGGTTGCCAGATACAAAGCTCCTCCTCCTGCCCAAATAGCTTTGCAAACCATATTTTTCCATGCAGAGCAGTCTCTCCGGTGGGAGCCTTCAGCTCTTGGATTTCCCTGGAACTGTCTGCAGTGACATCTACTGACACGAGCCGAGACTGACTGCGAGGGCTAAGGGGCAAAATTCACTGATATGCTCATCCAGTGTCTCTTCTATTATGTTGTCATCTTCTCTGCTTCCCCAGTGGTGCCCTCTCAGTGTTTGGCAGCAGTACCCCCATGGCCATCCCTGTGCTCTTTGCAGTCCTTCTCCCTGCGTGGCCTCTCCCACGGACAATGGCCAGGACAAGGACCCGCTGCCATGGACCTTTCTGGGAGTTTGTGCCATTGTGTTCATAAAAATGTGTCCAAAGAAAACCCCTTACTTAGGTTTAAAATAATGCATTGACATGATACCTTGATAGTGCTGCAAAGCTGCTGTCACCTCACCGAGGGTTTCTCTGCCACTTCTCCCTAATGGTTTGTTACGTGTGGGACACGGATGAAAATGCCACTGCAAACTGCTTCTCTGTTATGTGCTGTAAAACACTCCACAGACACGTACTGAGGGGCTGAGGAGCCCCCCAGGTACATTGGCTCATCTTTCTCTTCTAATGCTGAACACAGAGTGATTAAAAATAACAATAAATTAGGAAAATCCATGCACCCCTCGAATTACAATCTGTTTTCTCTGATTTTGTCTCTGCCTTGCTAAGGGAGTTTGCTCAGTTTCTCCTTTTAACTTCCCTTTACAGCCCAACTTCGTTAACCATGTGCCTAACGAGTGCTTTGCTTGAAGCTAACGACGACTGCGGGAGCTGCCGGTGATGATTGTTTTGTAAAACTGCATGTGCATCTGTCTTGCAGAAATGCTGCTCATGGATTCTCACTTATTCAGGTGGACAGTATGAAGGTCACCATGAAGGATATCTTACAAAAGGCCTTAAAGAGAAGGAAGGGATCACAGAGAGGCTCAGGTGGGTTATTTATTGTATTTTCTAGAGGGCAAGGTGTTTTCTCCATGAGCATATTTTATATCTCTTTTTAACTGTTGTGAATGCTGCACAGGTTTTGGGGGGGGGGTGTGTGTCCCAGCCCCACTCGCAGCAGTTCTGTGCACAGGTTTGTGTTCTCAATGCTGGCACAAAGCTGACAGTGCAGGAGCTGCATAATGTTTGCTGCAGAGCAGTATATCCATTCCTGCAAATATTTATTTATGATAACAAAGCCATTTGCATTCAAGTCCAGCTCATGGTAATTTGGGTATGATGGGTGGAAGTACAGTGAGTCCAGCCCATGGTAGAGTTTGTATATATACTTTTAATTTATGTAAGAAAATGATGCTTAGTATGATTTTAAATAATTTCAAGGATTTGTCGTTACTTGTAGAAAAAAAGAAAAATTTACTTTCTACAATGTTGTCAGAGTAGTGTTGTTATAGTTAAGGCATATCAGGATTTAAAAAAGGAAAATGTACAGTGCTTGCAATTCTATTTTAGAGCAATTCCTTTCTGGGGGTAGATGTGCATTCACATATATGTTAGTGTATATATTTCAAAAGTATAAGGCTGAGAGATCTTTCCAGCAACAAGAAATAATTACTGAGAGAAATTGCACCAAGTCTTGTCACGCAACAAAGGAACTTTAATATAGACCCATCTATATAGTGGGGAAAGATAAGGATCTTGTCTTTGTAAATGAATGAAACCTCCTTATACACCCTCAGTTTTAACTATGGGAAAAGAAAATAAACCCTGTTCTCTTTAGAAAAAGTAGTTCAGTGCAGTTTTTAAACGCGTGTATAATCTGTCATGGATTTAATTAGCTATCTTCAGATGAGAGCTGAAGTTTTAATAAAAGTTAGAAGAGATAACACAGTGAAGGACACGGATGAGCTGTCTCAAGGCCATATTCCAAGGGAACGATAAGAGCTGTAAAAAATGGCAGAGAAGAGCAATTGAACGGAGCAATGAAAATCTGATTCTCGTAAAAAAGGGGGGGGGGTTGAGAGGAGCAGAGCTGGTGGGGGTGGAGAGGAGCCCCGCCAGTCTGCAGCAATTTGGAGGGTGGCCAGGAGCCATCGCTCACCCTCGGCTGCGGCGCCTCCGTCCAGATGTGCCAACGGCACGTCCCGGCCCTTGCCAGCTGACTGCGCCGTGTGATAACCGGCTCTCTGGATGCCCATCACTGGCCGCAGAGATAGAATTAAATGATGATGATCTTCCCACAAGTTGGGAGAGGAAACAATGCATATAAATCTTGATTTCATCTCAGCGTGAGAAGTCTTTATCCATCATCACTCATAATGAACAAGTCGTTAGCGGCGATGAATGGTGTTGGGGTTTTTTCAAACACCTCTTTTGTTCACTTTTTGGGTGACTTTTATTTATTTCCTGGGGTCAGATTTCCCTTCCCTGAAGGAAGGTCGCTAAAGGATTCACTTAGCTCAGTCTTTAAACTGCTTCCTCCCTTCGTGTAACAGATGTTTTACTCTTTATCCATTTGAAATTTGTTTCTGCTTTAATTTTGTTACTTTTGCTCAGTAGTTTAGCAAAGAAATGGACCTGGCATTTGTTCCTTCAGCTAATACAGTCACTTCTGCTGCCTTGGCCCTCCTGCTCAGAACCCTTTGCAGGAACAGAGTATGTAGGCATGTATGTGTCATCTGCGGGGATTAATTATATAAGAAATCATTTAAATTTACTTTTTATAAATTAGCCATGTGACATCTCACCTCTTTGAAATATGACCAGCACCCCTGCTGTGGATATAACCACAGTGGAAGTCACAACTACAACCCTCTTGGTTACTTACAGGCATATTTACATGGGAACATGTAGTCGGATTTCTTGGAATAGCTGGTTTGCAGGTTTTGGTTACACTTGTGTCCAGGCACAGCCAGAATTCCGACCTGTAGCTGGAAGGTCCATGCATGGGGTCACTGTGAGCACAATGCTCACTCTGGCAAGGCTCCTGCTAGAATCCCCAAATTACTGAGTTTCATAAATTTAACTGCTCTGCTGGTGAGCACTCAGAATGAATTACTGGAACTGCCCTGTGATACTGGCTTATGGCTGAGGGACTCCTCAAATCAGGTATTTGTTTGTTAAATTGGTAAATCAGAAATTTTTATTAGAATTATCTCCCCTTATCCAAAACTTCCCTTATTCCCCATTACTTCCCATACTCAAAAGTGTGATTTATCAGGTTTGGGGATGGGGGGGGCTTAGGATGATCTTGCTGTCATCCTAAAAGCAGCAGAAGTTGCAGCTGTGCACAGAGGGGTCCTGCCCACACAGCCCTCTGGATCCAGACAGGACCCACCTGCCATGGGCTGGGAATGCTGCTGGGCTGAGGGCAGGGAGAACCCAGGATGCCACCACAGTGCACACAGAGAGACTGGAGTAGGAGTAGGAAAAGATTTTGTCATCATTCCTCATCTACCACCAGATTCTTTGTAATTGGAGAGGATATGCCTCTCACTTTCACTGGGAGATGCAGGGATAAATGGAATTGCAGATCAGACCATTAGCACAGCACGGGCCTGTGCCAGGGTGGTTCAGGTCATTATTAAGCAGTGGATTAGGATGTCAAAGTTCTGAATAAAAGATAAGACATAATTTAGGAGAAGCATTTCTCCTCACTCAGCAATGCTTCCTTTAAAGCTGATTGTTCTGATTTTTAAAAAGTCGTTACCAAAAATAGACTGAACGTGTTTATTTAAAGTTTTTGGAATAGTTTAATAAAGCTGAAATGCCCATGAGCTTTTCTGCCTGTTTTCAATGGGCCTCCAGACCAGCCCTCCCAGGACAAATTAATGTATTATTGTTACAGCTTGTGCTGTTTTCAGGCACTGGTAGAAGCAGTTGCTTTCTGACCTGTTTTCACCACTGACTTACAGGACATTTTTCAAACTGGTCCTAAGTTGGTAGGAAAATGAAAAGCTGGGTTGGCTATTTTGGGTGAGGAAGAATTTGAGGAATTCCCGTTGTACAGCTGGGAAGGGTTTGTTCAGCATGACCAGGGCTAAAACACTAGATTAGTTTCATATAAATACTTTATTCAGCCAGGAAAGATTATTTGTTGCAGGAAGATACAGGTTAGTAAGAGACAGAAGTGGGATACAACCTTTGTTCCATAGAAAGGTGCCTGCAAAAATGGAAGCAATATTCTGACTGTGCCTGGCTCTATTTAGATAAAATTATTGCAAACTGTTCAAACTATTTCACGCTCCTTGCAATTTTCCTTTCTTAGTGTCTCAAGACTTTTGACATGTGAACTCGGACCATTTTTAAATAATGATTTTTGAGTCAGTCTTGGGGAAACGCGGGTGGTGAAATAACCTGATGTGTTGTAGCTGAGAGAGCCATGGCCCTGAATCCTTTCCCAGAGGATGTGGTGGTCCTGGAGCAGGGCTGTGGGAGCCTGGTGATCCATCCCACCACAGGCAGCTGTGGGGGTTAATGGGAATGCTGGAGCATCTCCTGCCATGTTCCCAAATAACCTGCAAGTTAGGGAAAATCCTGTAACAACCAGTTACTGCTGCATACTGGAGGAGATAAATCTGCAGAGGAAATCATTGAGGCAGATGTTTAATTAGTTGGAGCCAGGCTGGATAAATCAGGATAGGAGCTGTCTATGCAGATATGCCGGTGTGCCTTGCCTTCCTCTGGGCTGGTGTCACTGGCTTTAAAAACAAACTGTTCTTTTTGCTGAGGAAAGAAGCAGCAGAAAGAGTCATATAACCTCTCACTTACTGTAATGGATTCCCCTGTGTACACTCATAAAATAGAAAATGTAATTGATGTTTTCTTATGGTAATGAAAACTAACGAAGTCGAATACTTTATCATCAATTTGTTTAACCTATTGCATGCTCAGCAGTGTGTATTGCACAGGCATATTTTATGGGATGGCTGGAAATAAAGCACTCCTGGTTGTGGGATGAGCTCCTAGAGGAGACTGGTCTAATCTGGGATGGACCACCATGAAGGGGGCTCAGGAATCACTCGTGTGAGAGGGTTTTCTGAAAATAGCCTGAATGGGAGAGAAGGTGCCTGAGGACAGGGCAGTGTCCCAGCCATGGCAGGCAGGGCTGTGAGAGGAGAACTGGAAGCTCCATCAGTGCTGCAGGGACCTGGCTGGGCTTGGCATGGGCTTGGCAGTGCTGAGGTGCTGGGATATCAGCCCCTGGAGAACCCCAGTGCCCATAGGTAGTGTTGTGTATAATCCTGCTGTGCCTACATCTCCTGGAGACAGCTGCTTTGAGCACTCCAGCAGCCAGTAGTGTGAATATAAAATCTCTTCTCAGTGTGGCAGATCTGCAGAAAGAGACTCACCTGCTGGAGATCGGGAGCGTAAGAACTTCACGTTCTCCCTGAATTCATCAGTGAAAGTGTCAGACACGGTGCTGTCTGGATTTTGGACAGCTGTAATAACCAAGTCCTGAAAAGCTGTTTTGGAAGTGAGATCTGGGTGTTTTAGTACTTGATATAATTCTGCTCCCCAGAGATCAGTTATAGTCTTAATATTAACTTGTGGAGCAAGTAGCTGTTAGGCATGCTTAAAAATCCCACCCTTGGGCTTGGCAGAGGGAGTTTTGTAGGTTCTACAGATCATGTTGCAGACCTGTGAAAACACCATTATCCCTAGAACTTGATTTGCTTTATTGGGAAATGATTTTCCTGTGCAATGAATCTGGTGGTCTTACTTTCACCAATACTCAGGTGTATTAACACCCCCATTAACACACAAGGAATTTGGTTTGTGGTAGATGTGCATTTTAAATCCTGCTTTTTGGGAAAGCTCAGTTGGACCAAGGAAGGCACAGTGTTTCTGAGATGGAACACAAGGCTGTGTGCTCTGATCCCAGGGCTCAGCTGAGGCTGGGGCTGACAGCAGCCCACAGGGTGCAGCAGGCCAGGAGATCTTATCAGGCTTTTTATATCTGTACTAAAGCCTGTATTCAATATTCCCTATAAAATATGTTTGCATGGATTACAATTTTAAGAACATAGGAGAGATGATGACTTCATCCTTGATACTTCATGTATCTTGATGCCATGGTGATTCTCAAATTAAATATGTGCAGGAACTATATGTACACTTGGAAGTTATCTCCCTGCCTGTGAGCTGTCTCATTCCCGCTGCTCTTCAACAAACACATTCCCTGGGATGCCAGTTGCCTTCTCCTCCAGAGCTCGACTGAATGGACTATAAATACTAATGTAAAGAAAATAAGAATGCAGAGAGAATGTGTGCAGAGGCTTTGTTTTCAAACAGATTAAGCATTGATGTCATTATATAAAAACCAAATGTTCTTAGAAGGAGATGAGAGACAAAACTGAACATAAAATGCTGAAATGTTGGAGTAATACTGCCTGTTCCTGGTCCATGTCAGCCTCTATTCATCTGAAATTTCTTGTGAACAGAGAAGTCTCAACTGATTAATCATGTCTGATTTTAAGTAGAAATTCTTTGCAGGGTGAACATGCTACTGATTATTATTTAATAGCTGCCTCCAACTGCAAACATCCCCAGACCAGAAAGGCTCAGTCCTTTTAAGAACAAAATGCTCTACAAGTTTAATTGTTATAAACAAAACCTTCTGCCAACATTGCACAGACGTGACCTGTATTTTCCGTAGGTTAGAGGGAGAGTTATTAGCTCAGTGTTCTGTGAGTTTGGAGAAAGACTAATACTTTTTCTATAAATGAAAACAGCTGCTTTGCAATAACATTCAAGTTCCTAACAGCTGTCAACCATTGCTTTTTGCATTCTTTAAAATGTGTAAAGTGACCAAAAATAGTCTAAAATAATCTTCCTGGTCTGTTTAAGTGTGTTTTCCCACTGCCACAGGAAGCTGGATAATAAGGAAAGAGAAAGTTTCAAGAAACAGTAATAGGACATAAAAATAAGTCTCCATATCATATTTTAGTCTGTAGACCAGAATCAGAGGAATTACAGCTGCCAAGGGCAGGGAGAAGAGCCTGTTCCATCCCCAGGTACCTGCGAGCACAGTCTGTTACAGACCCAGCTTTTGTGGTGGTTGATTATTCCTGTGGTTCAGATTTGTTCACCCAGAGTTTAAGTTCTCCCTCAGAACTTGGACTCTCAGATGAGGAGTTCTGCTTTGGGCTCATCTTGGTTTGGGGGAGCAGCCGGGGAGGAGAGATCTGAGTTGTGTTTGAAAATTCGTGTTCTGACATGTCAGGGTCAGCACCACTTTTATTGTCAAATTTCATGACTTAAAACTGTTCCAAAACAGCTTCTGCAGGAGCCAAGGGTCTCACGGGGGTTTTCCTTCCTCATCCCATCTTGCTGGAAGGGGAATGGGACAAAAAGAAATGCCTGGAAAGGGGGATGTGTGTGTATTTTGATTGCACATATATGTATTTATTCATAAATTTAAAAAAGAATTAAAAAGTTAAAAGAAACTATGTAAAAACACAGCCCTGTGATTAAAGCAGTTTTAAGAGATAAACTACAATTAGAATAAACTGTCATTAAATTTTGATACCATCATGGAATGATGGTAACTGAGGAGTTTAAATTTAAAAGTAAATATGTTCGGGTAGGCGATGCATATGTTGGCTCTGACTCTTTCCGGGATGGAAGCCCCAGCATCTGTGACAGTGAAAAGCCAATTAATTTGTATTTCCTTGTGTTCACATGCTTGCTTTTCTGCTTAATGGTAGTTGTGAGTTTCTCTGGCTCCAAGTGCTTTGTTTTGGATCATTACAGCATCCCTGCGGAGCCTGGTGCCCCAGTTATGAATGGCTTTACCTGGAAATACTTCAACAATCCTGGCTTTCCTTGCACTGAGCTGTTTACATCAGCAGGATTTACATTAAGAGAACACCAGTATTTGTAGATCTTTGGTCAGGTCCCTCTCAAGGTGTGAGTGGAAGGCACAGCCCTGTTGCTCCAGCATCCTCACCGCTCCGCCGGTGCCGTGCTGGGTCAGGAGCTGCCCAGGAGTCCCAGAGCTGGGCTTGGCTCTGCTGCTCGCTGCTCCATCCCTCTGGGAAGGGAAGGATTGCTCAGGGCTCCTTTTTGTAGGATAATTCCTGCAGCAGGATGGGTGTAGGATAATTCCTGCAGAGTGGAGAGCGGGGATGGCGCTGCTGGGAATGGTTTCCTTCTGCCTCCAAACTCCAGCTCTGCTCTGCACTGGGGATGATTTATTCCACAAGCCCTTTCTCCCCAGCCTGCTGACGCTGAGCAGACACCGGCGTGCCGGGGTCAGGGATGTTGGTGTACGTGGAACAGCGTGCTGGGAATAAAGTTTGAATAGTTGTTCAGAACAGCAGCGGCTCGTTAGCCCCTTACCTCGGGCTGATGGGGGGCTGGACATCAGCCTGGGTGGGTGAGGGGAAGTTTTCATGCCTGGCCTCCAAAACAAAAGTGAAATATTGAACAGAGTCTGTTTTGTGAGCTGTTGGTATTGAAATCGTACAGTTATTGTTTCTTCCGGATTGGCAATAATGCTGTCATTTATGTGATATTTTAAATTGTGCAGCTTAGAGTTTGGGTGACTGAGACTTTTGTGTTTGATTCATCCACTGTGATGAACAGAGGCTGTGCTGGTACCTGGTATCTTTATGGGTACTGCTCAATTTTCATTAACCTTCTAGCGCATCGTCTGGGTGGCTGTGCTGCCCCGAGCTGCACAACTATCCTTGGTGTCTTTGTAGCAAGGGAAAAGCACCTTTGTCACCTGATAACCCAGGCAGTGAGGAGAGAGCTCGTGCTGATCTGTCCTGGATGCCCACCCGAGGCTGGGCGCCAGGATGGGGCCGATTGCAGCCCATGGCTGGGGTGTGCGGAGCGTTCGCCGCCCTCGGCGTCACCTCCCAGAGCTGTGAGTTAAAACCAAAACCTGTAGGTTGTGTTTCTGCTACAGGTGCTTTACCATATGATGATTTTGTCTCCTCTCAGCTTTATTTAGAGCTACATATAGCTAATGCAAAAAGGTAGCAATTAAATAAAATCCCTCTGCTGGTGCTGTGCACAGCCTGGTCTGCTGCTGGCCATGCTGCACGTTTGCTGTTCCACAGAAAAGCAATCCAGAAATGAAGTGTTTGTTTCTTTTTAAGGGGCTTTTGACTAAATTCTTTAATTTCACTGGCTGTCAAGGTAGTGTTAAGTAAAATAGGTTTGAACTGCTGTAGTTTTTGTGTACTGGACTAGATGTCAGAAACCTTTGCCATCACTGGAAATTCTGTCACTCTGGATTTACTATCTGTTTCCCACAGCTGAATTCCTGAGCAGTGTGATTTAACACCTTGGCTCTCCATCAGCCGGGCCTGGCATTTATTTGAATGCATTACACCACTGGTTTCCATAAACTATTTTACAATTGTTTCATATAAATGACTGTTTATTTCTACAAAAACCATCTGTATTTCTATGGAGAGCAGCAGATTACTGTGTGTAAAATTCAGTAATGTCACAACAGTGCAAGTTAAGGAAAACCAGACTGGACTGAAAAAACCCTCTTGTGCTTGTGCGTGATGTTAAAAGTTTGTTTTCACTATTTAAATATCTTTATTTATTAACCAGTATTTGCATTTGTAATGATAAAATCTTTATTCCACTTCAGAGGTGTTGAGGGGCTCTGGGGGTTTTTAGCGGATAAACAGATTTAAGATGTCCTCACAGCAGCAGGATTGGAGATGTAAACATTCTGCTCTGCAGCCAGTTCCTCTCTCACTGTTTACATATTTTCTGTTGTTTTATTATCATTGCCAAGCACACAATGGAATCCTGCCCCTTCTGTCATGTTCTAAGGAAAATCCCACAGAAGGAGGCCTGAGCCCTCTCCTTGTTCCCACTTGCTCTGCTCTCCACAGTGGGTTGATCCTGCTCCTCCCTCAGCCCTTCCTGTCCGTGGTCCTGGGCCAGGGGCCGTGTCCAGCACTGACTGGGAGCAGGGGTTCCCCCAAACCTCCCGGGAGGACGAGGCATTGCCTCGGTTTCCCTCCTTCCAGCCAGCACCCAAGGAGCCTCCACACTGAGCTATTTTAGTTCCTCCATCTGCTGCCCATGTGCTGGCAGAGGGAACGCTGGAATCCAGCAGTCTTACACTTAGCACGACTGATACTTTCTGACAGACTATTTGAAATGATAGAAATACATAAATCTCCTCTTTTTTATGACCTTGTAATAGCTGCAACATATTTCCAGCAAATATTTTCTATAGCAATAATAAAAAAAGCAATAACAAAAAAATAAATATAAATATAGTTTAGACTCATGCAGAATCGTGCTTTCAAAGCCCAGGGATGGAGCAGCGAAGCAATAAATCACAAATCCTTGTGAAAGGAGGGACTTGAAACAGGAAAGTCCCACAGACATCAATGTTAAGTGTTTAGCCACAGTTCTCCTCTGACTGCTCTCCTGTCTGTGTTCTGCCCATGGACAGAGCTGAGGCACAGCTCAGTTTTCTTTTGCTTGTTGCCTCCTGCCCAGCATCAACTGCTGTGGCTGTTCAGCTGTGGCTGCCTAACTGTCCACACTTCTGATTTTTCCTCTGTTATTTCCTTTGCCCAGAGCAGCTGTGGCTGCCCCATCCCTGGAAGTGTCCAAGGCCAGGTTGGACGGGGCTTGGAGCAACCTGG
>JAWWLV010000040.1:781818-816184 GCA_035041135.1 Platyrinchus mystaceus
ACGGGGCTTGGAGCAACCTGGGCTAGTGGAAGGTGTCCCTGCCCATGGCAGGGGGTGGCACTGGATGAGCTTTAAGGACCCTCCCAACCTGGACTGTTCTGGGATTTCATGACTCCAGCAAACCCCCGTGAGCAGCAGCGGCCCCTGGGCTGTGGCAGAGGTCAGTACGAGGTGCTGCACCGACAGTACGACGTGGAACACGTTGCTCACACTCTGCTCTCAGGTCTGGCTGCTGACAGGGGTTTGTTGAAGGTGTTCAAGGAGAGACTGGTTTGTCTGGGCTTCCTCACCAGGCAAACTGTGGAAGTGTAACACGAACCTGTAGCAAAGAGCAGAATTGATGGGTGACGTGGACAAATGCAATATACAGGGGGCAAACATGGGCATGGCTTTGGCAGAGCAGGTCAAGCTCCGGCACCGTGAGCAGGCTGTGAGGAGCCAGAGACCGTCTGAACAGGATGGTGGGTTTTCCATGGCAGGCTTAGGTTTCCAAAAAGATTTGACAAAGGCTCATAAAGCAATTAAGCTGTCACAGGATGAGAAGGAGGATCTTCACATGGATTAATAATTGATTAAAAGACAGGAAACAAAGAATAGGAATAATGGCCCTGGGTGATTAGTAACTAGGTTACTGGTGGAGCTCCAGTGGAACTGGTGGAACCTGCATTGTTCGTTATTGTGGGGCATGGAAAGGAAGTGAATGCTGATGTGACAAAATGTGCTGTTGATACAAAAGAGGTAAGAATAGTGCAAATAAAAGCTGTCTGTGAAGCACTGCAGAGGTATCCACAGTGCTGAGTGACAGGACAATAAAAGGAGAGAGGGAATTCAGTGTCAATGAGTGCAAAATAATATACATGGTGAAAAGCAACTGTAACTATATGTGTACAATCACAGGCTCTAATTACCTTCCATCAGTCAGGAAAAGTATCCTAAGTATCCTGAGTAATTCCTCTGAACACTTCAGCTCCAGGTCAGAAAGACAAATGGAAGTTCAGGAATCAGGAAAGGAGTGGGGAACAAACCAGAAAGTATCACTATGCTAGTCCATAAATCCCAGTGTGGCCACATCTTATTTGCAATATTTTGTCTCAAAAATGATAATACAGAAGTAAAGAAAGGGATGAATGGGGAAATGAATCAGATATGTGAAACAAGGAGCAGGTGCTGAGGAAAAAAGGGCTTTCCTAGTGTGGAAAAGGCACAGCTGGGTACAAGAGGTGTCTGTGAACTGCAGGTGCTGGGGCTGGTGAATTGGGAGGGTTTCACCCCAGCTCTGTTCTTAGACAGGAGCTGCTCTGCTTGCCTGAGACGTTGGAGTGGCAATGGCTTTTTGGAACAAAAGGGGATTCTTTTGCTCACACAGTGCAGTAAACTCGGGTATGTAGGCTCAGTTTTAAACCATTTGGGATTTTAGTTGATACCGGTCTGTTTAGTTTAGGCTTGATAAGTCCACAAACATGAAATATTCTTTTTGTAATCCTTAGTTCACCCTAATAACTTGTTTGGAGATGGAGAGGGGTTTGGTTGGGGTTTTGTTTAAAGCCTGGTTCCCTGTTGCAGTGTTAGTGTTGTTTATTGTGCAGATTCACCCCTGACCGTGGCATTCTTCATTGCTATTGAAAGTTAATGGGGGAAAAATTGCATTCCAAACATTTGAACCCGTAGTAGCCATGGCTGAACTTAGTTGATCTCTGGTGATCGGTTCAATTTAGTTACGATTTTTAGCCATTAGGCTGGGGCTGAATGATGGTGATTTGGTTGAGGCCAAATGTCTGCAGAAAATTGGCTGTTTGATAAGAGCCCTGTTATCAGAGGGGGATACTTTCTCATTTACATTTAGATGAGTATTGATTATTTATTTACTCAGAGAAGTGAGATTCGTTCCCAATCTTATCTCTCTCGTCTCTGCTTGTCAGCAGAAAGAGAGAGAGAGCTCCTGACAACAGCCCAAGATAACAGCACTTTGTAGTGGAGATAAAAGTTGGAATGGGCCTTTTTCTAGTCTTGACTGAAAGGATAAGTTTTAAAAATTAGAACTGATGGGTCGTGCTTTCAAAAGCCCTTTCTGAAGGCTTTGCAGCTTAAATGGCAACAGAATTGGTTTGTTGGTATGCAGGTGGCCATTCCCTTCTGTAAGGGAGACACTTAATTTGATTATATGGTGGGATTCTTCCCGGGCACCTTTGTGTGTGCACAGGCAAGCTGCTGCCTTGGTTTTAATTCCTGGTAAACATTCTTCTCTTTAAAGGAGTATCTTGCAATAGCCAAGCACAGTAGGTGTCTGTGGACAGAGTGTGTGGTGTGAGTGGTTAAACAGGGAGTGCTGGGAGCTGCCATCAGTGGGAGAGCTTGGCCTGGGTCACTGGCCAGGACCGTCCGTGCCAGGATTTTGAAGGTTTATTTTGCAACTGCATAGAGCATTTGCATGAGATTGCAGAAATCCATAAAATCCAGCTTTGGTATTGCCACTTGAAATTTTGTTGAAGTTCCCGGAGCAGGAATCCAGTAGGAGACCATTAAATTATCCAATGTTCCTGCTACAATGACATCATTTGAACTTGTGAGAGAAGCCTGGTAGTAAAACTCCTCCACAGAGTCAGCCTAACATTCTTCATCTGTTGGGAAGCAGAGGTCATGTAAATGTGGACAGATATTTCAAGCATTATTGAAGAGCAGATACTCTCTTAAAATCCATTTACACTTTTTTTATTAATTTCTTAGTATTTTTGTTTTCAAGGAGTTATCCAGAAGGCAGGTTGACCTGTTTCCTCTCCAGAGCTCTACTTCCCTGCTTTTATTAGCAGCGTTAATACAGGCTCGACACAAACTGGATAAAATAATTTACCTGATCACGGAATTCTCAAACTGCTCCAGATAACAATGATCCTTTGCCGCTGGCAGGGTGATTTTGAGGGTGTGATCCCTGTTGGCTCTCCACAGGGTTCAGCAGCATGAGGACTGTTCCTGACATAGGTGATGTTGTTCTTTGGAGTGGATCCAGCTGCTGGAATCAGATCCACACAGAGGGACAGTGAGCCCTGCATTTAACCATGCTCCTGCATTTAACCTTGTTGTCATGCACGTGTGATCCTGTGGTAGTTTTAAGGCTTGGGTGGCACTGATGTCTGTCCTTTGCCTCATCCCACTGTCTGGGAAGCACCAGGGCGAGTTCATCGCTCCATGCTGGAGGTACCTGGGGCTGGCACTCAGCCATTAGTTCCAAGAGAGGGGAATTTCACTCCTTCCTCTGATTTTAAATGGGTTTGGGGTGGGAGCAGGACAGAGGCTGTAATGGAGCCAGGGAGCTGGGGCACAGCAGAAGGCACTTGTGTCAGCAGGTGCCAGCCCTGGTCCCACTGGTCTGAAGCTCCAGTGGCAGCAAGAGGCTCCGTCTGTGGGGGGAGCGCTCGGAGCAGAGATTTGGTACCCGGCACCACCAGCACAGATGTCCAGATGGGAACCAGCAGTTCCCTCAGATGTAGCCTGGGAATCTCTGGGAGATGCTTGTGGCAAATGGACAAAGTCAGCAGGTTTTGCTGTCACTGATCCTGTTCTTAAACCTACACGGGTTTTTAAATCCAAATTGATTTACTGCTTTGAGATTTGTTTCAATTCAGTATATTTTGCTTCTGCCTAACAAGCCAGGCCTCTGTTTATTTAATTTATTTTCGATTGTTAATCACATTTCCAGTAGCTGGGAGAGGAGCAGCAATGGTGCTGGGTCTGTTTGCCTTTCTTTGTGCTGCACTGAGACATCTCCACTGCTTCTCGAGTGCAGCTTGTGCTGCAGATGCTTCGACAGCTCCACGTGCCATCACTGGTTGTGCTGGGCAGGGTGGGAGCTGGTGGGTTTCCTCCTGTGTCCTGCAAAAAGCCTGGCACCATATCTGCTGTGAGTGTCACTGGGAATAAGGGGGCTCCATCATGTTCCACTTGGGAAGGAAACACGGCTGGGCTGAGCAGCGAGTGCTTCACGTGGCTTTGGGGAGATGGAATAAGAAGCCGTAATTGAAATTCTGCTGTAGTAAATTTAAAATTAATTGGCTAACGAATTCCATTCCTTAGGCATGCCATCCAAGGCTGAAGGACTTAATTTTTTTATATGTTTTAAATATTTCATTGTATATGCTCATAATTCAAAGTCAGGAAACAGTCAGAAATATTTTAAGTACTGATAAAGAGGGAATAGATTTCATTATTTCAGTTTTGTGGGTTTTGTTACATTGAGATGTGGTCAAAGGTGCTTTGCATTACTTAAGATTTTTCAGGTATCTGTGTAGTATTATTTTGCCAGATTATGCTGAAATTACACAGCTGAGAACTTGGTGTGCACTTCATCTCTCGGGTGTGAGCAGGAGTGGAGTCACCCCGTGCTGTTTGAGGGTGGAGCGAGGATGGGAGCACAGCCCCCCCCAGCTCCTGCCCTTGGGAGGGGCTTTCCTTCTTCCAGGGTCCCACGTGGAGCTCTGTGCACCCGGGTCTCCCCCCCTCCCTGCTGGGGCTCTCCTGACCACTGTCAGGATGGCAGGGCCAGAGCTGACTCATGGGGGGTCACCTGGAGTTGTACCACGTTCCACACCATCCTCCACCTTCTGACAGGGCCCTTTCCTTTGGCAAAGAGCTTTGAGACATCAACACCCACCTGCTCTGCTCCTGGGCTGCAAGTAACCTCATGTTAGTTGAACGTGCTAAGCCATCACTTTGTTAGAAAACGGATGATTTTACAAGTTACTTTATGTTTCAGGTCCTCAGTATCGGCTGGAGAAGCAGAGTGAACCTAATGTCCCAGTAGATTTAGACTGTACCTTGGAGAGCCAGAGCACTTTGGAATTCTGCCTTGTCCGGGAGAACAGTATGTTTCCCATTTTCACTTTTGCTCTTGTAAACTGCTTAAACTCACATAAGTTATGTATTTTGGAACACAAGCTGTACTGTCTGGGCAAGTACATTTTGACGAGACTCTCTGTCCCGAGGCACTTTCCGTGGTGCCAAAACAATATTCCAGAGGGAAATGATGGATTTCATACCTCTAGTAAATAGTCTGCATCCTGTTTATCACTTCATGATTAATCTTTCGCTGTTAAACTCTGCTCTGTAAAGTTATGACCAACCCTGAAAAACACGAAATATGAACCTGTCTGTGTTGCAGACGCTGCTCAGTGAGTCGAGAGGTTGGTCTGCAGTGTGTTGTGCCAGGTCAATGTGGCTGTCAGAGGCACTGGGTTTTTCTAATAAAATTTAAAGAAATTAGCCATGTAGAAGTAACTAGAGCAGTTTGATGATTTTTGAAGTGCCAGACAAATAATATTCTCTCCAGCTATGCTCAAATATTTTTATTCTATTATTGTTTTAATGTTCTAATATTATTTCCTTATTTATTTCTTTTCATGAAACTTTAAAAAAAAGACACTTAACATTGATTTGTGTTTGTTTCCATAGCATTTTGATCCATTCTTCATTCTTTGCAATAGTCACACTCTCAGTTTTGGGGTTCTTTCATTCCATTTTGTGTAAAAATGTTGACTGTACTAATGAGTAAAACCAGTCACATTCCTGCTCTCAGCCAAGCCCACGCTGCAAACAGCCATAGTAAGAGCCTGTTTCGAGTCATAGAAGAGGTTTTTCTTTCTGTGCAAAGATTAGACCTTTCCACTGATGCTTTTTGATAGCAACTGTATTTTATCTCCAAATGGCAGCAGAGCCTCCCCAAAGCACCTCCTAGTTCCAGCAGAGAGGAGCAGCCCCTGCTCTGCTCATGGAATAGCAGAGGTGAGACAGCACCACGAGCTCCCCAGAGCTGCAGCACTGCTGGGGCTGAGATTAACACTCTCAGGTTTGGCTGCTGCTCTCCGTAGGGTGGGACTTGCTCCCAAAATATTCCTGGTGCTCCTGGTTCATTTCTTCATAAAATGGTTCTAAGAAAGTGTAGGAGAGACCTCGGCAGGAGGGAGCAGAGGGGCTATGCCATGGCAGGAGGGAGCAGAGAGGCTGTGCTGAGGAAATGGAGCAGTTCTGACCTCACTAATCGAATTGTGCTCTTCCACAAGCCAGAATTCCCCGACGTCTGCATCCCACCTATTACTTTTGTATTGATTTTTAATCTATGAAACGATGCACACTAGTCATACTTCCATAGGCTTTGCATGTGATTTAAAATAACATTTTTTTTAACCAAGGCTCTGTAATTAAAAGAATATTGTATATACTTCATTTTTAATGTATTTTCATCATCTGTGGAGGAATCCAGACTGTGGCCTAGAGCTGTATCTTCTGCAGGTCTCTGCTCTCATGAGTGACTTGGGTTCAAGTTGCACCGTTACTTTAAGAGTCAATCTGTCTCAAGTTTGTAAGTTCTGTAGCAGGAGGCAGTGGGTCTGCTCTGCATAAGCAGCAAATACTCCAGGAGAGCCTCAGGGGCCTTGGCTCAAAATAATTGTCAATAAATGTAGTGTTGAGGGGACACTTTTCCCTTTCCCCAAAGTCCTTGGCTGCACCACTCCTCTGCCCTCCCAGGCCAGGGGATACCAAAGCAAGCCCTGCTTCTCTGCAGAGCAGCGTGTGGAGAGGTGTGGGATGGATCCCCGAGGCTGCCAGGTCAAAATTCCCTCCATTGGTGAGCTCTCCTGCCCTCCTTGAGCAAATTGATGGTGCCCATCTAAGAGCATGATTTGGAGCCCATCTAGGATGGGGATTCCCATGACAGAGAACACCCTGGAAATTGTTGAAGGATGGTGGCTGGAGAAGCACCAGGAGCTCCCTGTCTGCAGTGGTGATGCCAGCAAAGCCAGCTCTGGTTTGCTCAAGGCTGACAGGAATCTAGGCAAAATAATAAACACTTAGGTGAATTCTGCCTCTTTTTTGAGTGTTTTCTGTATTGATCCCAAACTTGAATAAGGAACACAGGAGAAATGTTGTGTTTGTCATTTCTGCCCCCAAAATGGGTGAATTTAAAGTGATCCTGCACTGTCCCTGCTCAGGGATTTGTGTTGGCCCTGCACACAGAGGGGCTCAAGGACAATACAGTGTGTGAGATCAGTCACAATCCCTGCTCATGTGGAGCCTGGCTCCCCCCAGCACAGTCAGAAAGTGCATTTTGGGGTGCTTAGGAGCTATCTTTTTGTGTGACATTAGAATAGAAATATTGACAGTTTTGCACTATTAATAAAATAATGGCTTGACAATCCTATCATCAAACTGAAATATTCACTTTGTGCATTCTGTCTTGATTTGAAATACTTTTAGCTTCAATATGCCAGTCAGGAAAAGCTGTGTTATAACACCTATTGCTTGTAAATGTGCTCTTCATAGTCTCATAGTCATTTATAAATACATATATGGATGATGCCAAGCATCTGCTGGGAGAAGAGCTGCCACATTCCTTTGGGCAACAGAAAGTTTATATTTCAGGGTATTAAATGAAATAAAAAACTCTCCATTATTAAGAAATATGTATGGAGAAATCCCCTTCCCATCCAGCATTTCCTAATAGCATTCAAGCTAATAAACTGCTTCCAGTGTGCAGAACTTTTAACTCGAACAAAGATTTATCTTTAAACTGAAAGCTGCACTTTGTAATGTGAAATGCCTTTATGTGTGGTAGCAAACCGTTCATGGCTAATTTAGTTTTATTCTTGCCATCTTACTTCTGGAAAGTTCCTCTTTCTCATTTTATCATTAGATAGTAATTAGTATTCAAGGGAAATTGGTCTTAATATATTAAAATTGGTTTAGTGCCTTTAGACCTATAGCAAAGCCAATGTCTTATTGGAAAATGTAATTGGGGACTCTGTGTATGTAATTAATTGTATTGCAATTAAGAACTTTCATTAAGCAATATTCTAGTACATTAAAGTAATAAGGGACATTTTTGCAGTGCAGTTAACTTTGTGTTTTGTTGTTTTATCGAGGAAATACAGGTTCACTTGCTCTTGAATAGTCTGCATATGGCATTTCAATATTCTGGTATTCCTAATGAGTCATTTTTATCTGTCCTCTGGTGCTGGCAGGGGTCCCTGTTGGAGGAGGCTCCTGGTTTAGCTGAGTCCCCATCAGAGGAGGCTCCTGTTTAGCTTCTGCCTTATTTCAGACTCGTGGTTCTGGTGCTGTTGTTCCACTGCTGTTTGTCTCATTTGGAAGTCAGGAGTTTCAATGAGGGGATTGGCCCGAGGGACCAGTTTAACTCCACATTTCAGTGTCCCTCTGGGTCCGTGTCCTGCCATCCTCAGGCACAGGATCTGTGTGATGGGGCGTTCTGGCTGCTCTCCCAAGAGCAGCAACTTAGAAATCCTGTGAAGCTGCATCTGTTCATAAAGCTTCATGAACCAGAGGTGGCCGAGGTTACAGATGCACTGCAGATCTGAGAGGCTTCCAGGGCAGCTTCCTGCTGCCACGGGCTGCAGCCCTGACAGGTGCTCACGGCTTTAGTTACAGCCACGTTTTTTTCCCTGGATGTGACCTGGCAGGCTGCGAATTTTCTAATACTTTTATTTTGGGTAAGTGAAATCTGAGAAGCCTCAGCATGGTAAGAGCTGTGTAACGTTGTCACATAGCGTCCCCCCTGTGCCAGAATTCCGGGTGGATGGCGAGGCTGGGGCAGTTCAGAGCCAGGTGGGGGGGTCGGGAGCACAGGGACAGCGGTTCCCTCAGGGTCTGCTACAGGTCCTGATCCTGTGAAGTGTTCTAAGCACATTTCACAGGAGGTGTGGGAGGGAGGTCAGTGTGTTGCCACTTTGGTGATATTTCTGCATTTCTGATCACTGCTGATTCAGTTTGGCTTTGGGTGCTGACACTCCCTCCCGGGTAACGCTGTGTTTCACACCCTCCTGCAGCACTGCCCGTCACCAGGCCAGAGCCTTGTCACTGAGTTGGCAGAGGCAGCACGTGGCACCTCACTCCCACTGGGAACCCCTCTGCATCTTGGAGCAGGGCTTTGTTAGGGGACAGCACTAAGGACCTCGCTTTGTGAGGCCCAGGACTCCTGTCCCCCCACCCGCAGTGGCCCCTGGTCACTGTGGGTCCTTCCCTGCCCCACCGTGTCCCGTCTGTCCCACGTGTACCCACGTGTCCTGCCACAGCTCTCGTCCCAGCACGCTGTGTCATGGCCACACGCTGCAGGGACAGGGCTGCAGGGGCATGTCACTGGTTTCCATCCCGGGGAGGGTCCCTGATGGCTCTCAGCAGCAGGGCTGCAGTGCCACTGCTACCCTCCTGCTTCACTTTCAGGCACTGCCATGCCACAGCCTTTCAAGAGGCTTTTAAGTGCACCAAAAAGTTTGACATATCTCAGTGTATCTTTGGAGTAGTGCAGCATGAGGGTTTGACATGATACATTATGATAATCCATAGTATAGAGACATTAACACAGGGGTCTGTGACAAAATGCATTGTAATGTCTCGGAAGGAGCCATTACAATTTATCTTGTCATTCTGGAGCATGGAGTGGTTGCAGCGTTAAGATGGCTCTGCATAAATTCACATGGAGACTGTTTCATTTGATTTTTGGAATCCTTTCAAGTCGAATGGCACAGCCCAATTTGTAGTTTAACCCCTCAGTGTCCCCATTCCCCAAAAGGTCTGGGGTGCGTGGGGAGGGCAGCACTGGGAAAGCTGTGCTGAACATCTGTGACACAGGAATCTCCTGCTTTATGCTCTTGATGTGGGTTTTGAGTCATTTAACAGCAGATCCTCACCTTGCTTTGGTGTAAACAGGAAAGATTTGATCGTAAGCAGTGGCGTTACGGAATTAGCAGGGAGATGACGAAATGTGGCAGGAGAGGTGCTCCCTACTCACAGGGGCTTCCCTTCTCCCACCTGCACTTGTCCTGGTGATGGCCACAACCCCGACAGCCTCCCGTGCTGAAGCAAACAGTGTGTCCTTCAGCAGCTCTCAACCTCCCCGTTCAAAGGGATCCTGCTCCTGCATCCGTCTGGGTTGGAGACACGTGCCAGGGTTTTCCTCCACAGACCCATGGCCTTTCCTGGCAAACCATGCCCTTGTCACTGGAACACAAACATAGAAACCCACCGTGGCTTTCCTGCGATCCCTGGACAGATGGGAATGTTCATCCCAGCGGGAAAGGTCGGCATGAGGAGCATTAGTGTTGAGACTGCTCCAATGGTGCAAGTCTCAATCAAAAATAATACTGAAAAATCTGACAAGTTGGTACCTGCTTTGCTGGGCCTTTAAAATCTGTACTAAAATTTCATCATCTCATCTTCCCATTATTAAAATTTCAGCAAAATATAAAGTTTTCATTAATCTCCTGCAGAAAATTTAGTTCTCTGAACTGGCAGTTGGTTCAGCTTTTAGGACTACATTAGCCAGGACATTAAACAAAACGTGTCATTCCTCAGGATCTCCTGTAAGAAGCTAAATCAGTTTTCAAGCATATTTATGCCACTTTACCTACCAGCATCTGAATGATCATTTCGAGCTGAGGTGCTTTATTAGCAGCTGGCATCGAAATTACTCCACGCACAATTATATATCACATTATAGTAATGTTGAAATTGGTGTTAATCCAACGTCATAAAATGTAAAAAATCTTTAAAGTGTGTTATATTTTTCAGTAATTGGCATTTTGGTTTAATGAGTTGTTACCTTTTACAAAGGCAGTACCTGCAGTGGTGATGAGAATCCTCATCAGTAAATAAAGGGAGGCTTTGCATCAGTGTGCCCGAGGTGCCACGGGCGCCGCAGTTTGGGGGGTGCTGGGACATGGGAGATCTGTGCCAGTGCAGGCATCGAGGGGGGTGCTGGGACATGGGAGATCTGTGCCAGTGCAGGCATCGAGGGGGCACCTCTGGGCACAGAGCCCTCCCCAGGCTCCTTCCCAGTGACAGGCTGTGGGTGCCCAGCAGGGTCCCCCCAGGATACCTGTGGTCCAGGGCTGCCTCCTGCCAGCTGGGAACCTGCCACTGGGACACTGGGCTGCTCTTCATGTGGCCACAAACGTCTGTCATCATGTCCTTAGTGCCTTAGTGACTTTGTTCTGGGATGGAGGGTGGAATTTTCTCCTCCCAGAGACACAAACCTGAGCATTAGTTCTCCCTCACCCACCCTCTGTGGCCGTGCCGCTGTGCCGGCCGAGCGTGAGCCGTGTGCCAACCTCTCCTTCACTGCCCTTGGCTTGTTTTGCAGGTTCAAGAGGAGAAGAGGTGTCAGAGGAGGACCCCCAGATCGATATTGCCACAGTCCAGGACATGCTCAGCAGCCACCATTACAAGTCCTTCAAAGTCAGCATGATCCACCGGCTGCGGTTCACCACGGATGTGCAGTTAGGTGAGTCAGTGGAGCAGCTCAAACCTTTGGCCATCTCCAACAGCTGCCTGGCCATCCCAGGCTGTTTCAAAGCAGTCACTGTCACCTTGGTCCATTTTCTCGTGGAGCATTTGAAAGTGTTTCTAGCATTTCAGTGGTTAAAAAAAATTCCTTTCAGTTGAAAATTCTTCAGTATTTTTATTACCCCCAATCAGTTGCACATGTTGCCTCTGAACGAAGGCCATTATTTAATGACCTCATATCTTTTTTTCAATCTAGGCTTCCTAATGGAAAGCTTCTTGCCAACTGTTTTATTATTTTTAAATGAGGCTTTGCAAAATTAAGAATTATTGGGTTTTTCCTTTTCTGAGACTGAAAGATTTTAACTACCAAGTGGAATCTGAGGTGGAACAAAATAAAATGAGCATTCTCTAAGGTTTTATATTGTCCCTATTGGCTTGCTGAATGCTTTTGAAAACCCGAAGGCCAAGGGCTGACAGAATCCTGAATTATAAAAGCCCCATTACTGTTTTAAAATGATTGAATGGCTTTTTATCTTTGTGTTGAAATTGTGAAAATTTGATTAATGATGCATTGGTAGGTGACCTGTGACATTCCTGCAAATACCTTCCATAAAGAAATGATTCAGCAGTAAAATATTAAGTGCCATAATGTTTACAAAATACATTTATTCTGTAGAGTTCAGCAGAATAGTTAAACTATACCAATTCCTATATTATTGTCCATACAGTCTCTTCATTCTTCCATCCTGAAGCACGTGGAAGAGTACATGTCTGTAAAATTCTCCCAGAAGAGGCTTTTTTGGTTTCTTTTGAGCTGTCTAGTTAGGGCAGGATTTATCTGCTGGTGCTGGAGCAGGGCAGTGCTGGGCATGTTTGCTGCATTTGAGCAAACTCTCGGGGTGTGATAGTTTGCTTCCAGTGAAGTTTGACTCACTGTATCTGGGAAGTGTCAGAAATGAGAGCTTGAAAAGGTCATGACAGATCACTAAAGATAAATGGTTAAGGGAGAAGAGCTGTTAAATGAAACAAATGGCTTAACTTGTGCAGCAGTGGAGGAGCTGACCCTGCCCAGTGCTGTAAGGACCATAAAATTTCCCTTTTATAACAATCTGTGAACTTGTGTGGGTTTGATGGCAGTGCACTGACAATGGGGGGTTTATAATCTAATTATTTTTCAAAAATCAAAGAAAACCCCAGTGGGTGTTCAAAGCTTGGACAAATGTAGAGAACCAAAACCTATCAACAAAGTCAAAGTGAGTGTATGTTGCTGAGGTTTTTCCTGAAGTTTTTAAAGGTATTAAAAGAGAAACACTGATAAAAAGAGCACCAAAGGGCTGTTTGGGTTCAGGCTGCTGCTGAGTGTAACGTGTTACCTGTGAGTGACAGGCTGCTCCTTCCACCCTGAATGGAAAAAACAGGGGCTAATTTTTTGGTTTTGTTCAGAGTAACTGTCCTGGGAGCTGTTCTCTGGCAGTTTGATGATGGCCAGTTGCAAAGACTTCTTCTCTGTAGCATTTTTGTGTCATCAGTTTTATGTGGCAAAGTGACAGTGTTTCTTCAGGACCTTGAGAATCCCAAGTCATTCCTTTGCTCCTGGTTGGCTGTGCAAGAGCAGATCAGCCAAGGGACCATGGGTGCACTGGAAACACCCACGTGGATTTGGGGCAAGTGCTCCAAATAACCCCAGGGAAGGTCGGTGACATGGGACAGAACCCAGAAAAGGAGGAGAAGACCCCCAGTGTAGCCCCTCAGCCCTCCCTGCAGGTCGCTACAGCATTGTAGGACACGTGCATGGAGTTGGAACAGGTTCTACCCTGGCACTTTTGGAAACATTTTAGCTGTTTTGAGGCCTGGTCATTGAATTTGAACAAGGTTTACGGAAAATACAGAAATAAGTTGGATTTTCTGTACATTGTGCGTGGCTCTGTAGGAAAAAGCAGTATGTGGATGACCATGGGAGGAATGGCCAATCCTCTTGAGTGAGAGTTTTATTGCAGTTTAAAGTGGCAGTTTAAGGTCTGGGGTTTGTGTTTCAGCCCATATCAGAGGGCAGTGCACACACAGCAGCACTCTCAGCAGTTTTACAAAGGCTCTATCATGTTATGGAGGAATAAGACACATTTGCTTGTGTATCACATTAACAGAACTAACAGGAGCATATTGTCTGGGAAAACGACTGTTGGCAAGTATTTCAGAAAAGGAGGGGCTGTTGCAGACCCCAACAAAGGAAGCAAGAACAGAACAGCGTTACTGGACACATACATCGATGACATTTCTTTTGATAAAATGAATGAATTAAAAAAACAGTAGCAGCAGCATTTTTACTTGGGTTTTGAGTATGACTGATTTGTGCTGTGAGACAGAGGCTGCAGAAGCCTCAGACACAATGCTGTTTTGATTTTAGGTTTCAACACATCCAGATTGTGAGAACAATAACACAAAAAAGACAACATTCTTTGTCAATGAGCTCTCTGGATGTGGGTGAGCTTGAGCCAGCGATGTCGAGATACAGAAATAATGGATGAAGTATACAGCGACAATTTGCAGATAAAAATAATAGAAGTTAGAGTGTATTTTACATGATAAAAAAAAGATGAAAGAGGAGGAAGTCTGTTCCATCTGAGATGGTTACAAAATGGTGAAGTAGCCTCTGCTGAAAAGATTGATGCAATGGGGAGTGACCTTGGCTTGGAGCAGGAGCTGGTGATGTATGTATGAGCATCTCGCTGCTAAATGGACCCAGATTTGTAGCACTAATATACATGGAAGCCCAGAACCAAACTCAGGATGGCAATAAATCAACAGCCACTTTGGGTGTCATTTCTGGTTTATATTCCACTATTGTTCTATCACTTTAATTCATGTCACTATCATCTGTTCATCTGGAACAGTTTTATATAATTTTCCAGTGGAGTTACCTGACAAATCCTATCAAATTAACAAGGTGCATTAACAGTATTGACTGGCTGTGAATTCTGAAGTTGCAGGACCAAACTGAAATTTTTTTGAGGATATTTTCAGGGGTGATGCTCTCAGAGGAAGGAATGGGAAACAGTCTTCGCACACAAAGAATTTGCACCTTTATTTTTAGAACTTCCCTTGACTTTTTTTCAGTGAGAAAATAAGATTTTGTACCATCAACTTCCGCATTTTCCTTAAACTGCAGCAAATGCCATTTGGAATAATTAACCATTACAGTAAAATACCAAAGCCGATTTTAAATAATCTGTCCAAAATTAAATCACAAACCAAAATGGGCTCCAGATACAGCCTCAGCCTGCTCAAATTAGTGAGTTCCAGCAGTCTGGGTGTTAATTGGGCTCTTGATACAATACTTAATTGAAATGTGAACTCTCTGATGTGACGTATGTTTAATGACAAAGCTCATTCCTGGATTAATGGGGTGTTGCTGTAACCCACTGCAGTCAGGGGGTGAGGATGACCTGGTGCTGGTGCAGGGGCTGCACTGAGGCCCCTCACAGGCACCTGCCCCGTGCTGTCTCTGTGCTTTGGCTTTAGAGTTGCACAGAACACAAAGCAGACGTGGTTTGTAAATTCAGCCATGACCAGGCCTTAGGAAACACCGAGTTAATTCTGGAGGGCTTGGGAGCATTGTGTGTGCATCACATCCTACCTTTATTTTGTCACATCTCTCAGAAGCTTCTTCGTCAGCTTCTTTAGGTTTCTTGTGCTTCAAACAAGCCAAATGGGATGTCTTTGAAAGTGTCAGAGCCAGAACCCTAAGGAGGGAGAAGGTTCTCTGCTGTTTTTTCAGAGATGAAAGAGTTAAATGATATTTTTTCCTGTATGCTTCCTTTTGTTGATGTCTCATGAGCTTCACCTGTAACTCATGACTGAAGACAGACACCTCCTTGTTTTTAATGCTCTGCACTCCTTGTAAAGAGCTCCCTGTGAAGTTTGTTCAGGTGTGGCAGCAGCTCCTGAACTGGTTCCAGCGGGACACTCCTTGCCCTCTGCCTGTCCCGACAGTACTGGTGTGGCCCCACCTTGAGTTCTGGGGGGAGTTTTGGTCACCACAATATGAAAAAGACTTTAAGCTATTAGAGAGCATCCAAAGGAGCACCACAAGGATGGCAAAGGGTCTGGAGAGGAAGCCTTATGAGGAGCAGCTGAGGTCACTTGGTTTGTTCAGCCTGGAGGTCAGACCTCATTGGGATCTTCAGCATCCTCAGGAGGGGCAGCAGAGGGGCAGGTACATCACGATCTCTTCACCTTTGTGACCAGTGACAGGACCTGAGGAAAGGGCTGGACCTGAGTTAGGCAGGTTTAGGTTGGATGTCAGGAAAAGGGTTTTCACCCACAGAGAGGTGGAGCATTAGAACAGGCTCCCCGGGGCAGTGGTCAGGGCCCCAAGCCTGTCTGAGTTCAAGAGGTGTTTGGATAATGCTTTCATGCACATGGTGTGATTCTTGGGGTGTCCTGCACTGGGCCAGGAGTTGGACTCGATGATCATGAGGGGTCCCTTCCAACTCAGCATATTCTGTGATTCTGTTCCATGATTCTGGTGTCTGCTGTGCAGCAGATGGAGCGGGGCCCGTGGTGATAGTGTCTATTACACAGAGCAGTGGTGACTGAAAAACCAGCAGTATCTCCTATAAATCTCACAGCTCATGTAGCTGCTGCTTCCAGAAGAGCTCTGTATGCGTTGAGAAGAATTTTTTCTGTGCTATTTCTTTCTTTTGTTATGCTTATGCAGGAGAATAAAATGCAGATTATCAATGCAGTTTGATAACCATTTGTTTCTGGTTTCAAAAGCTCCTGTGCTTTCAGAAAGCCCAGAAGGGCAATATACCTTCAGCCCATTTAAGATTTATAAAGTGTGTCAAACGGCTGATATGAAATCGGTTAAACAGATCACTGTTGTGGCTCTCTATTCTTTCTCATCTCAGGTATTTCTGGAGACAAGGTAGAGATAGACCCTGTTACTAATCAGAAGGCCAGCACTAAGTTTTGGATTAAGCAGAAACCCATTTCAATCGATTCTGAACTCCTCTGTGCCTGTGACCTTGCGGAAGAAAAAAGCCCAAGTGAGTAGTCCTTTTTATTTATGTTCTCTCTCCTCTCCCTCCCTGGATGTGCTCGATGTCCAAAGAATTATTGCTACCATGTCCTTTTCTTTCTATAGGTGTATTTTATTCATTACAGGATGTTTTTAATCTGACTCAATTCTGTTATAGAGAACACAGCATAAACAGACACACATTTTACAAGTGTCCTTTGATGCTGCTCTCAGCTAATGGCATCATTCAGTGTTTCTTGCCCCCTGTCATGCCAAGGGAACACTGGCTCTGCCCAGCTGCCTCCAGCCCCACAGCGCAGCAGGAAAATCCATATTTCAGTATAATTGCAATTTTTTTGAATTTTTTTTTTTACATCCAGACCGGTGCAACTGAGGATCTTGGATACACAGTAAGTATCAGCTCAGTCTGATTTGCCTCGGCCGTGGCTGCAGCGTCACTGGGATTGGCGGTGCCGCTCTGAGCGCTCCGTTCCACAGTGGTGCCCGTGCTGGGCTCTGAGGACAGGCTGGATGTCCCAGTTCACAAGCATCACCCAGAGGTCAGAAGTAGCTGTTTAGAATGTGGCTTCAAAAGCCAAGGGCTTCTGCTTGTTGCATCAGTGGAGTAATGAGAATCTCTATCTGGAAAATTTGTTTTAAAAAGCACAAGATGGGCCCTGGGGGAATCGGGCAATGTCTCCCAGTGGGGCCAAAATGGAAGTGTCTACGATCGAAAAGCAACTGTAGTTCAAAAGCTCAGATGGATTTTATTGCACTTGTGCCTCTGCAGAGTAGGAATGCTGGTATTAAGTACTTATCTGCAAGGTGACAGAGAGAGAGAATTATGTGATACATATTTACAGAGGTAATGATCTGTTGAATTCTCTTGGAAGAGTAAATTTATGGCTGCCACAGATTTTATCAGCAATTATTGAACTATATCCTTCTCTCCTTCATTACCCCTTCCTACCTCCATGTTCTTGGTCTAGTCATTGTCTTCCTTTTCTGCCTCTCCATCAAGATTTCTTGGTCCTTGGGGAGGGACAGTCCCAAGGAGAAGCTTCCCCAATGACCAGGTGGTCTGAAACAGGTGAGGGTTGTGTACAGTGCAAGGGGCAGTTTGCACAGGTAAATACTGTCACACCTCTGGGTTGTAGCCACATTTCATTGCAAATGCAAACACTTGAGGAGATAAAACTGTGCCCACAAAATGAGACTGTATTTGAAGAGCTGACCTGGAAACCTGAGGTTTCCACTCTATCAGCATGCCAGCCTGAGGCATCCAGGTGTCCCTGGAGACCTCGGACCGCGTCCTGCTGGATGGGGCTCTCCCGCCCCAGAGGCAGCACCCACGGCTGTGGGGAATTACATCTGTACCCAAATTGTGCCAACCCAGGTATTTCAACCCCCAAATAGAGTCGAGGTGCAGAAGGGCAGTACCTGCACATGGGGACCGTTGAGTGAAGAATCACGGTGGCTTTGGAGAGGACACACAGGTTGCAACAAAGGCAGCTGTTATGATACTGAGGGGTTTATTTGCATGTTTCATGTGACCATCTTAAACTTCTACTGAATAATTGTTCAACAGAGTTCCAAAGGGAGAAAATACTTCCTTCTGAAACTGCTGACCTTTTCCCAACTCACAGAAGATGTTCCAAAAGTCATTATTTTAGGCCAGCAGAAGAGACTTTTAGTGTGACATCTCAGAATGATGCATTTTGTGGAACTGAGCAGCAGATCAGTATCTCTTGAATTTTAAATGGAAAAAAGTTATTTTAGTAGCATAAAGGAATGAAACTCACTGTATTTCACAAGTTTTGTCTGTGATTTTTATCAGCACGGTGATGTATGTTTGTAGCAGAGTTTACATCAAAAATTATTCCTGGATCTTCCTTGAATGAATTATTGCAAAGAGAGGCTGAGTACAGATAAGGTCTTTGAGTTCTGCAATATATTTTGTTTTCATGTTTTTATCTTTTGTAACGCAAACATGCTCCATCTCCTCTTCCAGAAGTGCTCTGCACACACACTGGCGCTTGTCCTGTTAGGCCGGGCCAAACACAGTCTGAGTTTGGAGCTGCCTTCCCTCCCCGGGCGTGGTGGCAGGGTTAGAACCCAGCTGAGCCCTGCTTTGCTGGGCTGTGTTCCTGTAAACTCCTCAAGAGGTGAAGGGTTTGCAGGAGCCTCCCAATGTGACTGTACTTTTTAGTAAGGACAAGGGGTGTTGGGAGTGAAGGTTGAGTGCTGGGACCAGTGTGTGGGTGTAGTGGAGAGCCTTGTGCATGTGTTCTGTAGTTTTCTCTGAACAGGTTCATGCAGTGAAGTTTTAGTGGCACTTGTATGTGTGTTAAAGGCCTCAACAGCTTCAGAGCTGATGTGGTGTGAATATTTATGGACGGCTTGGAGCTGTTCTGGACAGGCTGAGCTTTCCTGTGCCACAAGTTTATGGAACTCAGAACTGCCTTCAGTGAGGACAGAAAATAAACAGAAAGCTCTGGCATCTCATTTGCTGTTAGTGGCAGGATTGTAGGCAGGGATGGCTGATGATTTTTGTTTGCCCTTGTAGTAGCCCTGGGTCAGAATTTGAATTTTTATTTGTAAATTAAGTCAAACTCCTGTGATTTAGACCAAGGGAAGAGGTAATGGCCCTGCTGGCGCGCTCCAGTGCCATTAGAACCTGAGAACACTGGGCATGAACGGCTTCTTTAAATCAGGTTCAGCCTGATTATCACGAGAGATTCTGAATGTTTTGAATCTTGAAAGGAAGCATCCTATCATGGAGAAATAAGATTTAAGCCTTAATAAAGTAGTTGTCATTTTTATAGCTGAAAAGAGCTTTGTATCTCAATTAAGTATACATAATATAAAGTCTTAAGGAAGCAACATAATAAGTTTAATACAATTATATCCCTTTGCAATAGTGTAATTTAAAGGAAATCTGATTCTGGTAATGTCTCTTACATTACTTGGACAAGGGAGAAACTTCAGTGTCACTGCCCACTGCCCCCGTGCAGGGCTCTGTGTCCGAGCTGTGACGGATGCGCCGCGGCCGGCGCTGCCGTGGGGAGGCTCCGTGGGCTTCTCCCATTCATCCGTGTTCTACACGAGCTGCAGAAATTGGATTTATTTGATAATTTACTTGAGACACTGAAGCAACGTTCCCTGTGACCCTTTATCTGCCTTTTTTTTTGTTTTCATAAAGCAGAGACATCTCAGTTACTAGGTCAGAATACCCTCGATATGAAGGTAAGTCTAAACAAAGGTGTTCTGTAGGTCACGGAGTACATGGGTAACTTGGGTTTGTAATTTAATTGCCCGCTTTGCACCCTGCAGCTGAAGATTTCCTTTAAATTCTGATTCCATTGTTGCACTGGGGCTTAACAGAGTGTTAACCTGGTAATAGGCACAGGGCCTCCCCATTATATGTCTCGCTATCGAGCGGTTCTGCATGACTAGTTAAAAAAGATGGCAAGAAGATTAATGAAAGCCGCGAGTACAGAAGGGGGGCAGGTACCTCGGCAAGACTTCCAGCGAGGAGATATTAGAGCTGAACCAGAGCCTGGCTTTTTCTTTATCCCGTGACCTTTGAACCTGCCTTACTGTCGAGAGCTGCCAGCCGGGCCGACGTTTTGATTGATGTTGCTACACGAGTCAGTCTTTCCCATTGAATTCCACATCTGCACGAAAATAGCTTTTCCAGCAGTATTCACCCTGGCTGTAAGTGATAGCCAGAGCGATGCCTCAACCCCCTTTATGTAGTTTTCATTTAAAGCTAAAGGTATTTGATGTTTTAATTCAGTGTCCAGTTCCTCCTGATTATGCATGTTGGGTAATACTGACTTAATGAATTCGTTGTTGGGTTGTGGAAGGGCTGAAAATATACAGAAAGCACTGGGAAGGCATCGAGTTCCCGCTGCTCTGGGAGCTCAAATAGAGACGTTGCAGGTTTGCTCAGAGCCTGCAGTGGGGCCAGAGCAGAGGCAGCGATTACCCGTCTGCTCTGCAAATGGTGCACTAAATGTCCTGTGCTGGTTCCTGAGATCCCTGCTCCCACTGTGGATAATGCAGAGCATCTGTGAAGTAACAGAATAAAATTCCTTCTTGATAGGAGACTAATCACAGGTTCTGATCAGAAGGTAAAAAACAGATTCAGCAGAGAAAATGTTCCCAAACTTCGGGCTCGAAGTGAAAGGGCTGTGCAAGTGTGGAACAGAAGGGATGAGCCCACAGGCACGTGGCCATGCTGTGCAGGCAGGGGATGCCCCGGGGGGATGGCAGTGGGGCACAGATGGCCGTGGCTGTGCCGCCAGCTCCATGTGCCATGGGGGGCTCCATGTGCTGTGGGGGGCTCAGGAGCCTGCCCGGCCTGGGCAGCACTGGGTGGGATGTGTCCCACAGAGCAGGGTCTGCAGTGGGGGGTCCTGGTGTCCCTGTGCAGGGACGGGCAGTGGTTTGGGGACGGCGTCACTGGAGCGGCTCCTGCTGTGCTGATTAACTGCGTCCCCCTTGAACAGCTTCTCCATAAAAGTTCTCCTGAGCGCAATCAGGAGCGTGCATTGCCTCATCCTTTTAACAAATCTGTTTTGTAGCCCTATTAAAAGGGGTCTTCATCTATCCTGTCAAAGCTATTCTGCTGGGGTTTTTTAGTTTAATTACACTATCCAATTAAAACTCCTCGCTGCATTTTGATTCGCCTCTCCTCGGGCCTGAGTGGATGTGACATTTACAAGGCTCGCCTCTCAGGCAGACAATGCGTGATTGATGAGCTGCAGACGCAGTGGAGGAGCCGATTGCCATGTGGAAACACTGCTTAGTGCATTTTGATTTATTTATCATCTTTTTTCCCAAACAAGGTTGCTGGTGAAGAGGTTTTGGGCAACCCCGAGTTCCACCTCAATTTTCAGAATTTTTGCAAAAATCTTTATTAGTATTCTGCCTTTGATAATAATTTGAAGAAGAAACAAAAGGCTTTGAGGGAAAAAAATCCAGATGTGTGAATAGTTACCACAATTTGACACAAAAGTGAGTGTGTGCAGCACTTCAGTTGCAGCTCTGCTTTCAGGACATCTGGACACAAGGCACCCTCTGATAGCAATGCTGTGTAACAAGCCTGCAGTGGAACATAAAGACCTGAGTTGGAGGAAAAGAGATCATGGAGTATGCTGCTCCCTGAGAGAGTGGGGCAAGCCTGCAGGACTACAGCTGTGATTCTTTTCCCTAACATTATTATCATTTGTTCCTACTAAAGTACTGCCTGGTTTGAAGAGATCCACTCCGGGCTCATGGTGAGCAGCCTGAACCCATCGGTAGCTCCACTGGTATCAGCAGGGTCAGGATTTCATCCAGAACTGACTGCCATCACTGCCTGTAAATTATGTACCTCTGGGATAAATATCACGTGCATAAAATGGGCTTAACCCCACTTGTACACTCAGGCCAACATTCCTGGTCAGTCTGTGTCCCTAACCAAGCTCGGTACACCGTTGGTGTGTATTTTATTTTTCTTATTCCTTGCCTTTTTGCTGGTGTATTTCTAATTCTTTTTCATCCTTTCTGGGGTCTTGAGAGGAGATTTCAGGGTCTGATCCTGTTGTGGTCACCGTTTCTGAAGTGGTGAGAATCAGTGATGTCAAACAATGTCCATAAGTGCTTTGTTCATCAGAGAGGTCCTTCTCCAGCTATTTATTCCACTAATAACTCTTAATTGTTGACTTCTGCCTTATGGCCCTGTAATGACAAAGCAATCAGCAAGGTATATTGAAAAATTAACATAAATTTGCATTTCCCAGTGTTTGTTTTCTGTTTTGTCCAATTCATGAATATTCTTTTCATCTTCCATCTAATTAGTGATTTAATTCTGTGCATACTATTTAAAGAGTGGCTTTGGCAAAGAGAGGGTTTTGGTATGGGCTGAATTGTGGGGTGGGAATGGAAGAAGAAAAACTCTTTCCAGTCTTGTCAGATTCAGTAAAAAAATTGTCTTTTCTTGTGCAAATTCACATCCTTCCAATGCTTTCCAGGCATTTTGTATTTCCAGGCAAACTGTTCTCCGGTATTTTTTAGACTCTGATAAAAAGAGTTTATTGCTTAGATTAAAAAGTGCTTTTTTTTCATTCACCTTATCAGGAGCAGTGCAGTGGCCCGCCAAGGGTTCGGATGTTTTCCCAGGGTTGCAGGAATTAGCACAGGATTTACTGCTGCCTGTGTAAGCACACTTTGGTCAGTAATTCTGGAGCTGGAGTTCTGCAGGATTCCTCCCTGCTGTGTGTGAACACAGGGACGAGGAGAAGCTGGGGGCTGAGGCACAGGGGTTTCACCAGCCTTTGGGAGGGTGAGCAGAAGGGTGAGCTTGGCATGGCCGGCACTGCAGAGCCTCTTCCTTCCCCTTGTTGGCAGTGCAGTGGTGTAAAAATCAGGAGACAGGGCAAACAGCTGAATGTAAGACATGGTGCTGAAGGAGTAAATGAGCTCTCCTTGGTGCATTCCCAGTGAATTAGCATCCTGCCCTTCCGCCGGCATCGGCTGTAGGCTCCTCTCCAGGAGCAACCACACAGGAACCCATTAGTGGTGGGCTTGGAGAAGATTTATCAGCGTTCCGAGCGGAGGCCAAAGGGCACTGTTGGGAAGATGCTGCTCTCCTGCTGTGGCAGTGGGGTCAGCCCTGGTGTGGACTGGGGGCTCGGCAGCACCGGGGCTGGTGAGGCACAAGAGCCCTCGGCTGTGCTGAGCCGTGGGTTGTGCCTACACAAAAGCTGTTGGTAACAGAGGAGCTTCCGTCATTCCATTTGCTCTCCATAACTGTTCTATCAGATAAACATAGCTGGGAATAACACGGATTTCCTGTTGTGCAGCTGATTAATCCTGATTGCAGGACACTGAAGTTCCCTCCAAACACCAAACCACTGCTGGTGTGGCAGTGGTGGTAATGGAGCTACTCGTGCAGTGTCTGCATTTGGTTTAAATCTCCCGTCACGTGCAGTAGGAGCCACTTGAGCTGCTGCTGTTTGTTTCCAGTTCCTCTTATATGGAAACATCAAACCATGGAAGCTCCCATTGATCTTGGAATTGTCAGGGGTGGTGCTCCTATTGGAAAGAGGTACATCACATATTTAAGCACTCTTGGAAATGGAAATCAATCTCACAATTCATAAATTCTATCTGGCTAGAAGAGTAGCAGAGCAAAGTGCCAGTTAGGATTTCAGTGCACTCATATTTCACACGGTAAATAGTGTGATGTGGACTCAGAGCCCATAAACATGATGCTGTAATGGGGAAAAGTCTTCTTGGCTCCTTTCCACTGCCTCACGAGTCACGAGCACACACCCAGCCATCCTCCACCATGGCAGACTGAACACCTGAGCAGGTTTTGTCTTGATGCACAGCAAGAACCACCCGATGACCTTTCAAGACCCAAAATACAGCAGCTCGTTGGGATCCTCCTGACCCTGTTCTGTGCCACTCTCATTTTCAGTAATAGTGTCTGTAACTGTGTGGAATGTTCAATGTCCAAGGAAAATGGTGGGAGCTGGTGGGGGTGGTGCTGTATCCCATCCCCAGGAGTGGTGCAGGGGCACTTTTGGAATCATTAAGATGCTGCATTCCAGGCAGAGCTGCATTCATTAACATGCTGATGAGCTCCCAGCTTGGAATTCTGCATTTTTAGTACCACCAGGGTATCATTTGTCAAATGATTTAAAGGGTGGGGTTTTTATTATTATTATTAGCCAATTTTTCAATATAGAATTTATATTCCAGATTAGTGCATCATAATGGTGTTTAATTAACACTCCACAATAAAATACTTGTGTCTCAAATTTCCTGGCCACCGATCTGAGCATATATCAGTCACTTTTTGGAAATCTGGAGAATTAGATAATGTAAATAAGATTTCCAATTAGCTTTCCTGCAGGAAAGACCTGGATTTACAGTAATATGGCTGTTACTTTATGGATTGCTAACTCTGGCTGTTGAGCTGAATAAATTAGGAGAAAACTGTTGGAAAAGTATCATGTATAGAATATGCCTAATTTTCATTTTGAAGCCATCAGCATTCATACAAGTGAAGGACATTTTGCCTTCCCACATGTTCCATATTACACCTTTGTGTTGCAGTTGTCCCTCCTGGCCCTGTCTGTCAGTCCTGGGCCGTTCTCCGGGCCGGTGGCACCGTGTGTCCACTCCATCACTTGGACCCTCCCTTTGGGCCTGAGCAGCCAGCAAATTACAGCCCCGGGTTAATTGGGTTGTGCCGCTGTCGGAGGGGCAGCCCCGGCTCCACTTGGTGCTGTGCAGCAGTGCCATTCCCCTTCCCCACAGCAGCCTGCTGGGTTGGGGTGAGGTTTTTGAGTGATGATTCTGGGATGAACTGCCCTTTCTTTTTCAATGCACCACCTGTCTGTGCGTGGGGATTTTCCAGCCAGCCCCGGTGTGGTGGCTGAGCCGAGGTGCCGGTGTGGGCCGAGCGGAGCTAACTAGCCATTTGATGGATTTTTGCATTTCCTGCAGTGGGGATGTGATGGGAAAAGGAACTTTATTGACTGGAGTTCAGCTGCTCCTGTAAGCCACCACTTGCCTTAAATTGAAATGACATGAGAAGCCTGTCAGCATTTCATTGCTTCCTTCTGTCGTGCTGATGGTACGCGGAGATCACCATCTGTGGTTTTCTTCTGTCAGGCACACGAGCTCTGCTCAAACTTTACAGGAATATTCTGAACAGTTTTTTTCTTATCTTTGCAGGTCATGCAATATTTAAACTTACATATCTAAGCAATCATGACTACAAACACCTTTACTTTGAATCAGATGCTGCTACTGTCAATGAAATTGTACTGAAGGTGAGTATTAAACTTTAACGTGACCCAAAATCCTGGTGTTTTACCACTTGTTAGACATGAGAGGAGAATTCAGGAGGCTCTGGAAACACACGAGGGTGCAGTGCCTGAGGACCACTGAGGTGTGTTTAACCTGCCAGACTGGCTGCTCCCTGCCTGTTGTTTTATTCATCCTTCAAACAGTTGCTGCCTGTCTGTGTGTAGCATTTCCTTTTGTGCTTGTTTCTAGTTAATAGAAACACCAGTTTTCTGTGGACTTTTATAGGAAACTACCAAATTCTATTGTGTCCAAGTAGTTTCCACCCCTGGACACGAGGTGCTCAGCATCCCCGTGTCGTGCAGAGTGCGGGGGCTGCGTGGGGCCGGGTGCTCCTGCCCCTCACCCAGGTGTTCCCCCAGAGCACACGGGGGCTCTTCCTCACCCCATCCCCCATCAGGATTGTTCGCTTCCCCCGGGGCTCGGAACAGACTCGGACTCCCTTGCATTGGGAAACAAATTATTGTTACACTCTTGGAAGATTAAACGGAATTTTCCACAAGTTCATCTTTCGTAGCAAGTCAAAATTCAAAAGCAGTAATTCTGGCAAACCATCTGTTATGTTTTCTTTTATGGGCTGTGTGGAGTTTAGAGGATTGTTAAATAACTGACATGTGATAAAGTAACTTTTATTCACAACACAGAAGGTGTATTTGAGGGGTTTTCTATTTTGTGAGCTGTTAGGCCAATTCTTTTGTTCCCACTTTATCTTAAATCAGCTATTGTAATCCAGAACACTTAGAATCATGGAATCACAAAATCATTAAGGTTGGAAAAGACCTCCAAGATCATCAAGTCCAGCCTTTCACCGATACCCCCGTGCCCACTCACCACATCACAGCCAACCACATCTGCTTGTTCTTTGAACGCTTCCAGGGATGGTGACTCCACCTATCCCAGACTCGTCATAAAAGAAGGCTAAAAAAAATGGTTTACTGTGAATAATATGAATATTCAGGAGAGAAATACCACTGAACAGTACTTTTTTCTTAAGTTGCTGTTCGTTTACATAGAACGTTCTCTGGTTTCATGCACAGGTCACCGGTTTGTTTTCAATTCCATCAGCATTGGAAGATGCAGAAAAATCAGACTTTTCAAATTAGGCTTTTTACATGATCAAGTGAGAAAAATGGAGGCTTTATTGACCATGAAAATTCCCTATATTTTTATGCCTTAAGCTGTAATATGCAATGAAAGTGAAACACTCTACAGTGCATAAAATTGTGCAAGTTTTAAGCCACAGCATATTAACCAGCTAATGGCAGACCAAAGGGCATTTTTATCTTTTTGATTCTTGCATTAACCTTCCATTAAAATTATCTGTGAGATTATCACAAAGCACTGGAGATAATAAATTTAGGGAGTAGCAGGCTTGTTAAATATCATTTAAAAATGCTTTCATCAAGTAAAACGTGCCAAAACACAGGAAAAACTCGGAGATAAGCTGAGTGTGCAAACATCATAATGGAAGAATTATTTTTATTGAGGCTGATAAAGTCCTTTATTGAAGCCCATTACTGGATTATCCCCGTGCTGGGACTCTGCTCTCTGCCTTCACCAGAGATTTGGGTGACCAGGTGGGACAAGGGACGTGGGTGGATGCACTGGGCTCTTCTGGTGCTCCAGGTTCTCTCTGTCATCATTGTCCTGGTGGCCACTGGGACCAGTTACGCCAAAGCCCTGTTCAGTGGGTGGTGTGGGGGTCCCTGCCCACCTCAGGCCATCCTGCTCCACCACTGATGAAACCATCTCGTGTCTTGCAGGTTAACTATATTCTAGAGTCCCGAGCAAGCACAGCCAGAGCAGATTATTTTGCTCAGAAACAAAGAAAGCTGAGCAGGAGAACAAGCTTTAGCTTCCAGAAGGAGAAGAAGTCGGGCCAGCAGTGAGGCCGAGCCTCGAGCAGAGCCTGTGCCGCGTCCGGAGGAGCCGCTCCACGCCCGGCCAGGCGGGAGCCAGGACTGTGGAGCTCCTGCTGCCCGCCAGGAGCGGCCGGGAAGGAATCTGAACTATCCCGTCTCTCACGGCTGGAAGATTGTCCCTCCTCGGTGATGGGAAGTCTCCCCTGTGACAGAAATAAAGAGCCATATCAGCCGGAAAGAAGACTGTTACGCTTCAGGTTCCTTTGATTAGAAATAAGAGAATGACGTAGACTGGCATCATTTAATTACTGTATTATGTACAATCACAAGAAGAGATGTGATTACATATTATTTCACAGCCTGGTTAAAATAAATTATATACATCTGTAATCCACCCACGTACACGCAGGTATTGCTTGTGACATGATCAAATTTCTAAAAACAAAATGTAGGACAAATGTATCCATTTTTACTATTAATAAACAGATGTAATCTTTTTCAAGGTCCATATGATGCACAGTTCTTTTGGGGGGAGGCTGCAGTCCCAGATGGTTTCGCTTCTGTTGCTGAAGTGCAGGAGGCATCCGTGAGCCAGGAACAGCAGCCATGGCAGGGGAGAGCTTAGCGAGGGATGCTGAGGCAGTCGAGTCTGTTGTGGTTTGTTTTGTTCAAAAATATTTTTATTTAACTGTGCTTTTCAGCTTTGCATACGCTTTATTGGAAGTTGCTTGCTGTAGTTGGAAATCCACAGCAGCGCCTTGGTGGTGGAGAGGAGCATCCTCCTGCCCAGGACCCACAGCTGCTGCTGCCCCAGGTCTCGCCCTGCCTCTGAGGCACCTTGCACCTGGGCTGAGAAATGCCTTCACCTTTTCTTAATATTATTATTTAAAAATAAAAATTAATACCTACTTTGTACCGGGATTTGTAACTATATTGGCCTTGTCCATCCTTAATACATCAGGGAACATGGGAATGGGATTGCTGAGACCCAGAGCCGCGTTTTTGGTTGAATTCACCAGAGGTGTCTTTCATCCATCTCTCCAGGTCGCTGGAGCTCTGCACACACATCCCCGTGTCGTGGAACTGCCCTGGTTCCGCACGGCATTGAACCCCCACGGGGCTGGGGCACAGCCTGACCTCTGCCAGCTCCCACCTTGCTTTTGTACAGAGAAAACGTCCTGAGCCTTAACACACCGTGCAGGAACAACCTGGGGCAGAGGGAGGGTCTGTGTCTCTCACCTGTTGCGTTTCCGCGGCTCAGCCCTCCCGGTGCCGATGCCACAGGGAGGGAGCCCTGCCCACACCACTGAGGACAGGCCTACCTGTACAGTCTTCCATCATATCTGCAAAATGAGAAATGCTATTTTATAGTATGTTATTGATTTTTTAAATATTTTCTATGTGCAAATGCAGCACAGATGCAATGGGGAAAACCCCTTTGATGTAAATGACTCCTTTAACTGACTGTGAACTATTTAACATTAAAGTTGTTCTGTGAATGTTCTTTGGCCACCCAGTTTCAATTCTTTTTAACTGAACTGAAAAATTTCCTATTTGTTATCAGGAACTGCAGCAGTCTCCTGTTTCCATGGCCGTAGCGCTGTTGTCACCCCCTCACGTGTATTTATTATCAAGAGGTTTGCTCTCAAATAATACAATCTCTGCTGTCTGTGCTGACGTTTGTGGCACAGTCCCTTGCCCAGATCATGTGTGTTCACACCCTCTCATTAGCCACTGGCTGCTCCCAGTGTGGGTGTTCCTGGGAGCCAGGGCAGGGATGGGTGGATGGATGGACGGACAGACAGACAGATGCTGCTGCTGGAGGCTGCTCCAAGGGCCGGGTGAAAAGCAGGGAACATTGGAGCCCAGAATGAGTTTATTTGCTCCAAAAGAGCCATTAAATTGTTAAAAGCAGTTAAAAAGCAAATTTGCTTTCAAAGATCAGATCTAGTTGGATACATAGCATGCAGGAAACCTTTCCTAAATCCTGGAAAGATCCAGCATTCCAAGAGCCGAGCAGCCCCCCTGCAGAACAGACGTTTCTGCTCCTCAGCGTTTCTGAAGGAGTTAAATCAGAGCTCATGGCTGCAATCTGTGCACAGCTGAGCACGGACCCATCACGGGCTGGTCTTTCCCCGGTAGTCGTAGATGTAATTGAGTCAGATGGGCATTCAACTGGGTCAGCAAGGCAAGCTGTTCCTCCATCCCTGCTCCTGGGCTCTGGCAGAGGAGGGTGGATGCGGCTCATGCACTGAGGATGACTCTGGCCTTCCGTGCACTGGAAGCTGGTGGAGACAGCAGAGGTTTCCTGAATTTGCTCTGGCTCTGGCTGTTGGAGGAGTCCTGTCTGCAGGGATAATCCCCCTCCTCCTCCTTGGCTTTCTGAGAGCATTGGGGACCACAAGAGTGGCCTTTGAGCAGGAAACACACAGGGCACCCAGGCCTGTGCTGGCACCCAAGGCCAGAGCAGTGGGTGCTCTCCGTGGCCCCGCAGGGGTTTGCCATGAACTCCTGCAGGAGCAATTCAAGCCAGAGGCTCCTTTGGGTTTGGGTTGGAGGGAGCCTGGTGCATCCCGGAGTTTTGCAGCTGCCCCTCAGGCAGAGCTGGGACCTGGCACCGGGACAAGCAGGCGAAACCCATCGCACAGCCCTGGGTGCAGCCCTGAGATTAATGGGGGGAGTTATTTATGGAGACACGTTTGTAATGGGCCCATGAATCCATGGAAATGCGCTGCTGTGGCGGCGGGTGGTGCTGGGTGCTGCTGCTGCAGCTGAAATTAATGCCCCTTAAATCACATCCCAGCGCAGCCACCCTGGTGCGACACCGGGACAAGGACAGTGACGAGGACAGGGATGTGTGGGCACAGCGGGCACATGGCCAGGAGGGCCAGGGGAGGGTGCCCTGTGCCCTGTGCCCCGTGCCCTGGCCGAGTGCTGCTCGCCAGCACCGCTGCCGTGCCAGCAGAAGGTCCCAGGGCCACCATGGGCAGCTGGGGCATGGGGAGGGCTGCCCTGGGCACAGCCCCGCTCTGCCACTCTGCTGCATGAAGGGTTAAGCACTGTCATGTTTTATTCTCCCCACACACCTCTGCTTAAATGCAAAAAGAGAAAAAAAATCTCAACAGGGTGTTGTTCACTCTAAAAACCCTAAGCATGATTTGTGAACTCTCACAGCCTGGGTAATCTCATCAGAGTAATGGGATTATATTTCAAATCACCATGGCCTGTTCATTACACATTTAAACTCCTTTGACAGAGGAAAAGTTAAATAAAATGTGTGCGTCAGCCCTGGTTGACTTTCCCAGTTCTCTTTCTTGATTAGACAAACAGATGCTGAGCTCCAAAATGAAAAAATAATGTGCTCATTTATTCATTTTTCTGACAAGTCACAATAGATTTTTAGCTACAAATGAGCCCCCTCCCCAAGTGGGAGCGCAGGGGCCGCGGGTGCCATAATGGGCTGCGAGCCAGCAGCGAGGGCTGGAATGGGGCACAAGTGGTCATTTCCGTGCTGTGAGAGCGGGACGCTGCCACAATTCCCCCAACGCCGCCAGCGCTGCCGCCACCGCTGCCACTGCCGGGGGAATTTCTCGGAGGAGCTGATGAACAGCACTCGCATTCCTGCCGCGAGCGCAGCCACCACCTGCAGCACTGCGGCCCTGCCCGAGCCACGGAGGCTTCTGGCACCTCCCGCTTGGCTCTGCTCACCCAGGCTGGAATGTACACAACTGGCAACACTGGGGCTGCTGGGACTGCCATGGCCATGGGGACGGCTGTGGCGTGGCCATGGGGATGGCTGTGGTGTGTCCATGGGGATGGCTGTGGTGTGTCCATGGGGACGGCTGTGGTGTGTCCATGGGGATGGCTGTGGTGTGTCCATGGGGATGGCTGTGGTGTGGCCATGGGGATGGCTGTGGTGTGGCCATGGGGACGGCTGTGGTGTGTCCATGGGGATGGCTGTGGTGTGTCCATGGGGATGGCTGTGGTGTGGCCATGGTGTGGCCATGGGGACGGCTGTGGTGTGGCCATGGGGACGGCTGTGGCATGGCCATGGGGGTGGCCATGGTGTGGCCATGGGGGTGGCCATGGTGTGGCCATGCCAAGCACCACCAGCTGCAGGCACATACCCACTCAGTGCGCCAGAGCTGCCGCTGCCTCGCTCGACATCATTGCTCCCAAACCGACCTGGCCACGAGCACCAGGCGTGTGATGGGGACGTGGCAGAGCTCGGCACAAACCTGGCGCATCTTGATGCCCCCAAGTCCCACATGGGCTTTCGCCAGGGCAGTTCAGCCACTTCCCAGGAGCTGCAAAGGAAGGAGCACGGGGGCTGAGCGGGTTGGGCTGCGCTCCTGCTGGAGAGGAGGGTCTCACTGGGGAGTGCCAGGGCTCTGTTAGGGAGCTAGAATGCCAGATAATTAGAAATACACCAGCAAACCCCATTATTGTCAGGAGGCTGCAACTGCGTACAGTAATGAAGCAATTATTAATGAGCAACTGCAAGGCTGTCATTAATTTCAGCTTTTCAGGATCACAGACTAAGGCAAGCTAAATGTTACAGCAGAGCCGGGCTGGGCTGAGCAGGGCTGGTCCCCACCCCAGGTGGGCCCAGCGGGATGTCTCTCCACTCCTCACCCCCGGTGGGACACCTCCCGTGCCCGCGGTGCCATTCCCAGCCCCGTGCCCTCCCCACCTCAAGCACAGGGAGTTCCTTCAATGCGGTGCCCGCACCACCCCCGTGGGCAGCCCGGGCCGTGGCAGTGGCGGGGCTGGGGACAGGCTGGGGACAGGCTGGGGACGGTGGGGGTGCCGTCCCGTCCTGCCGCAGCACAGGCGCGGGCCGGTGGCTCCGGGTGCGCTCGGGGCCGGTGCAGCCGGGATCTGCTCCCGCACCAGCGCAGCCCCGCGCCGCAATCTGTCACGGCGGCTGGGGCTCGCCGGCTCTGCAATATGTACCTCATGTCTGGGCTGTCATCGGACATAATTCCTCCCTGCTGGCATATTGCTGATTTGTGCATAAGTGATGCGTGCAATCCACCTGAGCCGGGAGTCAGGGGTGCCTCGATCCGGGGCTGTCAGGGCAGAGTGTTTTAGTGCCTCCCGCGATTAGCTGGAATTGACAGGCCCTGAGAGCCGGGAATTGCACAACAGGGGAATTAACAGCCAGGGCTGGAGTGGAGTGTGGCACTCGTTTAATCTGCAATTTATCAGTTTGCGTGGCTCCTTGTCGCAGGCTGAAGATTACACTCCAAAAAAGACTGAGCCTTTTTTTTTTAATTCCACCTGACAAGGAGAGGGCAGAGCAGTTCTCAGCTGCTCCTGTGGGGTCACTGGCCCGCAGGGAGGACACCCTGGAGTGGGACATGGTGGGGACGGTGCCCATGGGCTGGGCCCCTCCAGAGGTGAGCAGAGGTCTTATGGGGCAGGGACAGGTGTCCCTGCCCAAGGTTCCAACTCCAATCCCACCGGTGGCTCCATGGACTACTCAGGGACACCCACGACCACATCACCCTTCACTACCTCAGACACGGGACTTGGCTCCAGAGGGGTCTGTGGAGCTGCACCCTCCCAGGGCTGGCAGGGCACAGGGGGCACCTCTCGGGGCACGGAGAGCGGCGGCAGTGCCTCCCCCAGCACCACCACACCGCGCCTGCTCCAATTTTGATAATATCATTAGAGGCTGATAATGGTTTCCAGGAACTCTGCAGCCTCTCTGCGAGGTGACAGCCTGTAAAGGCAGCGTGACAGATAATGTATTCTGCAAGGGTACAATAATGTGACTCCGAGCACATTAAACTCCTTTAATGTGGGTGACATACACCTTCCTCCTCACATACATTATCATCCCGAGGGCACACACAGCACTCAGCCACACAGAGCCAGAGCCCCCGTGCCCACCGACCTCGCCCTGCCTGGCACCGCGCTGCTCCTGGAGCCAGAGCTGGTGCTGGTGCCAGCGCTCCACAGCCCCCCTGCGCCAGCCTTGCTCCCCTTCCCCAGTGCGAGGATGTTAAACCACAGGACACAGATGCTCCCACCGCGTGTGGATGATCTCCTTGGCCTTCCTTGGTGTCCTGCTCTGATACTGAAAACCTTTATCCAACCTCACGTTATCAAAGATTATTTATAATGAATTAAATACATTTTTAGCAGCTTCTTTCCACACTTACTGCCACACTTTCACTGCCACTTCAACTTAATTAGGGAGGGTTCACTAAAGAGATGGGAATAATGCATCTATAGAAATATATCTATGTATAAATGAAGAAAGCCGCCACCGCAGGTCAGACCAGTCCTTTCAATTTATTGCCCTGGTACATTCATTTGTAAATAGCTTTGCCTTGCTGATTTCTAAGTGCAAGGCTAATGTTGGAGTGCTTAAATTAATAGTGACGCACACCTTTCATTATTGCTATTAAATTAGGTGCTGGGCTTTGATGGAATCACTTGTTGCTGAACTAAAAGCCTCGTGGATGTGGGTGTGTGTATCCATTTGGTTTTACAGCAAGTTTAGGTCTTAATGTCAAGGCAGGCAGAGCTGAGCTGGTTCCTCCTCAGCACACTCCAATTAGCAGGAGGGCACCTCCTGCACCCCAGCCCAGCTCCCCCAGGAGCTGGCACAGGCTCACAGCAGGAGTGGGAGGCTCGTGGCCGAGGGGACTGGGGCAGGAGGACACCCCACACCCAGCAGTGGGTTTGGGCTGCATTTCAGGGACAGGACCCCTCAAGGGAGGGGTAGTGAGGACCCCTGGCATCGTACCTGGCTCAGTGGTACGAGTCCAAAGGGCTCGGTGGGTCCGTGCTGTCACCTCCTGTGGGCACCAGCCCCACGTCACACGGCATCCACCTTCCCACACCCATCTGGCACACTGAAACATAAAATACACCCCCAAAGTCCCTGCAGACACGGGGTGTTGTGACATGGACCATCAGCCTGATCACCTCCAAGCTGTGACTGACACCCCTGTGACACTCGGCACAGCCCTCAGAGCCTCACACTGGGTGTTCATGGGGGTCCCACTGCCCCGTGCTGACCAGGGGCTGTGGGTGCCCCAGGACCCCCAACCCTGCCACCCTCATGACCCCATTTTCATGACCACTGCTGAGATGTTTGCTGGTGGCATCATGACCCTCCTGTCCGAGGGCTGGGGGCTCTGTGCTGGGCTGGGGGGTCTGTGCTTGAGGCCTGTGTGCAGGATTGGGGGTTCTGTTCTGGGCAGGGGGCTCTGTTGCTGGGCAGGGAGATCTGAGCCATGCTGGGGGCTCTGTTGCTGAGCAGGGGGCTCTGGGCTGTTCTGGGGGCTCTGAGCTGGGCAGGGGGCTCTGGGCT
>JAWWLV010000040.1:816284-860017 GCA_035041135.1 Platyrinchus mystaceus
CTGAGCTGTGCTGGGGGCTCTGTTGCTGGGCAGGGGGCTCTGAGCTGTGCTGGGGGCTCTGTTGCTGGGGAGGGGGCTCTGAGCTGGGCAGGGGGCTCTGAGCCGTGCTGGGTGCTCTGGGCTGTGCTGGGGGCTCTGGGCTGTGCTGGGGGCTCTGAGCTGTGCTGGGGGCTCTGTTGCTGGGCAGGGGGCTCTGAGCTGGGCAGGGGGCTCTGAGCTGGGCAGGGGGCTCTGAGCTGTGCTGGGGGCTCTGAGCCGCCTTTGTTCCGCCGCGCGGTTCCCACTCTTACGGTGCCACCTTGAGGCCACTGATCGCAGCCCTCCGGCTCAGCACGGGCTGCGCGACCACCGCCTTGCCCCGGCCCTGGCCCTGTCCTTGTCCCTGTCCCTGTCCCTGCTCCTGTCCGGAGGGCCAGTGGCCACCTCAGCCCCCAGTGCACATCACCCATCCAGGACACGGGGCTGTCTGACATGCGGGATCTGGTCAACTTACAGGATTTCATCCCAGAGAAACAGCTCAGGACACTCCTTTGGGGTCAGGTTTCTTATTTCTAGAGAAAGAAGTCCCCAAACTCCCCGTGCTGGCCCAGGCAGTGGCTGTGGGACCCAGTGGTGGAATTTTCTTCCCTGTGTCACACGGCTGGCAAGGACCAGCCACCGCAGCCCTGCCCGCAGTCATCAAGGGGCTGAGACCCCCAGCAGGGCTGCCAGCCAGGGATGCACAGCACCATCCAGCCGTGGGCTCTCCAAGCAGCTGGCACCGACAACCAGGTCACCGTCTAGCCTGAGGGACCAACATCCCTGTGTCCAGAGCTGGGGCAGAGACATCTGTTCACTGCAGCTTCCCCACGGACAACAGGGAAGGGGTGGAATGCAGCTGACCTTCTTGGCTGACCCTCCCAGCCACACTGGGGACACAGGTGTGGAGCCGGTGACCGTGACAGGTCACACTGGTGCTCTGCGTCCCTCTGGCATGGGCAATGCTGGACATACAAACTCCCCTTCTCTTGCTCTTTGGTATTATAGGGATAATAAATTCCTAATCAGTCCCAACCCCTCCTTGGTGTCCTCTGCAGCAACACTCCAATAATTAATTATAAACTACAAATACTGATCAGCTTCCATGTCCTCCGCCGGCGCTGACAATCATTAACCAGAATATCAAATTTATAACGTTGGGATGCAGAACCTGGTGAGATGAACTGCTCTGCTTTTTAATCAGCTTTATGGGATGATAGAAAGCATTGATCGACAAAGACAAGACACAGCCCGTGTTCCTGTGTCTGTAGCTGTGCAACCTTATTAATTTAGATTTACAAAGGGTTGGTTGATCTGGAGGGGACAGAGACAGGGAAGTTGCCTTGTGCCCAATGGACCCATGCAGAAGCCCACATGGGTGGCAGCTGGAGGGGGTTTCTGGGCAGGGGGCTTGCCAACAGCCTGGCTCACCTGGCTCTGGGCAGGGGTCCCCAAAGCCTGGCCACAGTGGCACAGGGACCCAAACTGTGCCCAAGCCCCATCCAGGGTGACACCAGTGGGACCCCACGGGTTTGTCCTGTGCCAGTCCCAGCGACCTGGCACTGGGCAGCGTGTGCCTGCTGGCACGTAGGGGCCCTGCCCGAGCCCTCCCTCCTCCCCCAAAATGCATCTGCGACTGGGGCACCGCCTGCCCAACCAGTAGGGCCCAGTGGCGGCCGGACAGCTGGTAACCATATTGGTGTGTCTTGCGCTGTCATATCGCATTTGCACGGCTGCTCCCGCTCCGCATCCGGGGAGGCTGGGGCGGCGTTTTCAGGTCAGAGGCTGCATCCAGCACAGGAGAAAAATACCCGTTTCCCCACCAAGACTTTAACTGTGAAGTGGCCTGGACTCAGCTCCTCCAGCCTGGCAGCAGCTCTGCATCGAGGCCACCCCAGCCCTCGGCCATTCCCTGGCACATCCAGCCCCGTGCCAGCCCCGCCGGCCACGCTCACCCCTCTGGCCACGTCCGTCCCCAGGCAGCAGCTGAGGAGCTGGAACGGCTGCCAGTGATAGCAAGTGGGGCTGCAACCAGCGCCAGGACCATGGTTGGATGGGAATTTGGGCTTGTCAAAAAATTTGGTTTCATTCCTTTTATTTAAAAGTTTAACTAATAAAAGTAACTGAGAAGCTGTGGAATGCACCGGCTTCTGTTCGGCATTTGATTTAATAGCACATGACGTTTTGATTAAAAAATTAGCTCTATATAATATCAATAGAACTCACATTAAAAGGATTAAGAATTGGCTGACTGACAGGTCTCAAAAAGTGGTTGTCAATGGGGAATCATCATCGGATGATGATGTTCAACATGTTCATCCGCAATCTGGAATATCAAATCAGTGCTGATAAGATTTGGGATGACAAGGATTAGTGGGAAGGTGGGAATGCTGACAAGTGGGAGCTGTGTGGGGCTGTGTTGATGCCCTCACAAGCTGCCTCCCTATGCTACTGCCACCAAGCCCTGTGATCACCAGTGCCACTGCAAATGGTCATGGGTGAGCCTTGACCCCACAGGAGGCACAAAGACATCACAGCCAACACCTCCCCAAATAGCTGGAGCCCCCAGCAGCCCCAGCAGCTCTGGCAGTCCCTGCAGCCCCAGGCGCCACCTCAGCTGCAGGTTGGGGTGCTGCATTTCTTAGGGTGACGTAGGTCTGTGCCTGACCCGTGTAGTGCCAGTGCCTGCTCCCAGCATGGACAGGGCACAGCAGCTGTTCCTCCTCTGCTGCCCTCAGCAGCCATGGATTTTTGAATGGCAAATCCCTGTTAGTGCAGGGAATGTTTCTAACCCACAGGAATTCCCAATTGTGAGCGCTTTCAATTAGCGACCGCAGCACTCGGGCCCTGGATGTGTTCATTAGTGACACGGCCCCGCCGCTCAGTGACAAGCCAGATGACAAACCTGTCTGAGGGACACGCAAGGTTTCGACTATGGCACAGCTCCTGCATTAGCCCTGGAGAGGGACAGGAGGGGAGGGGTCCTGTATGGGAGCAGGGATGTGCCCACACTGCTGGGCAAGGGGACCCCACACGGACCCAGGGGGACAGCAGAGCCCCAGCACTCACATTCCCAGCAAGGGCACTTGGGTCCTGTGATGGTGCCTGCTGGTGAAGGAGCCTCCACTGTCCCAGTTCAGCACATCCATCAGAGGGAGAGGCACCCACTGAGCACATGGGTCCACCAGAAGTGCTGAGTCCTGTAAATCCCGCTGAGCAGATGTTCCTGAGCCACCTCCAGAGACACCTGGCAGCAGAAGGACACGTCCTGTCCTCCATCATGGGCAGGGCTTCAGTGCTTCTGCAGGGTGTCAGCTCAGGGGACCCACCCAGGGCACAAGTCCCAGCACAGCACAGGATGGACCCCCCGGGCATCGCTGCCCTCCCAGTGCCCGGGTCCGTGAGCCCCCCTCTCCAACACCCAGTAAAGGCATCGTGCTTCCACAGGGCTTCACTGGCCCAATAAAGGATTATCAGCTAAATAAAACAAGAAGTGAGTGATGCCACGATGCCCTGTGGGATTGGAATTGTGTGAGTAAAGTGGTTTTCTCAGGGAGATTTATTTCCTCTGCCAGCAGCCAGTCTGGTGGAGGGAATGAGCCTCTGGCTCCGAGGCCACTGCTCCCTCCGGCACTCAGCACGCAGCTCTTATGCCATTTCTGAGGGAATCAGAATAAAGGAGATGCAAACAGATATTCACCCATCGCAAAGAACGGGAGCACATGTGTGTGCACACACCTGCTCACAGCACAGGAGCTGTGTGCTCCAGTCCTGCTCCCCCAGGCCCTGCTCTCCTCCCAGCCAACGCCCCAAAATCCCACCTGTAACCCACAGTCGGTTCCAGAAGGACAACCCCATGCCAGTGGGGACAGGTCCTGTCCCAGACCTGGACATGGTGTTGTGAGTCCCCAGAGCCTCAGGGACACCCCAGAAGGAAGCCATGGGCTCTGCCATGGGCTCTGCCTGCTGCAGCCTGCAGGGAGCTGCCCCAACACCTGGGGTTACCAAACCCCTGCTGCTCAGCCTGATCCTCCTGCAGACAGAGCGGCAGAGACAGAGCCCGACCCGCTCCCCATCACCGCTCCTGCCACGAGCTTCATCTTCAGCCACCGTCCCCCCTGAGGTTCAGGCACTGGTACCTGCTCCAGGGAGGCACAGCCATGGGGCCCAGGAACAAGAAATACTGCAAAGTGCTGGAGTCAGCACTCTCACTGAATTTTGCTTCCAATATCTGCCACCCAATAAATCTTTGTCTCCTTCAGGTGAACTGTGCTCCCACTGGGGCTCCAATTTACATCCCTTGGCACTGTCCCCACACCAGCGCCCCAGGGGGTCCCACTGCCAACCCAAGTAATCACCCTGTAGGGCCCAGGGGAGCACAAGGGACCCACCAGGCTCCTGGGAGCCGTGGGCAGCCCTGACCCCACTAATGCCGAGCAGCCGCAGTGCCCTGGGCCTGGTGGCCACTGCTCACTTTGAGCCAAAACCCTTCCACTCATCAGACCTTCACTGGGGTTTTTTTTTTTGGTTTTAATTGTTTTCAAAACAGATTTCATGTGGTCCCAAAATGAGACCATGATTGTAAATTAAAGTGTAATTAGCCTTTACGCTTTTATATTCATTAACTCTTCTCTGTTAATGATGCAGAGGCTGGAGCACAAACCCGGCATTATGAAACCACATCCAGGAAATAAAATAGTGATTTAGATAATGGCCAGAATGTATTGCTGCTTACACATAATTAAACAAATGCTCAATTTACACTTGGAAACATGAATGAATGTTGATTAACCCCAGCCCGATGACTCTGCTGGTGCCGTGGCTCAGCGCTGGTGCTGCCGGCGGGGCTGGCAGAGGTGGGCAGTGGTGGGCAGGGCACCCCCTGCCCACAGAGCCCTCACCACCCACCTTGCACCTGCCTGGCCCAGGTGCTGCCATGCAGCCGAGCCACAGAGCCCCCCCTGCCCAGAGCCCCAGGCATGGCCATGGCTGCCCCCTGGGCTTTGGCTCTGCTGGTGCCAAAAGCCACCCCTCCCCTCAGCGGTGACATCCCTGCCACCACATGGACAGGGGCTCTGCCATCAGCACGGGGGTCGCTGCCAGGGGGGCCAGACCTGGCTCCTGCTGGAGCAGCAGGGACAGGAGGGCTGGAGCAGCCTGTGCCCCTGGCCAAGCAGCACCACATGCCCAAGGGTACCCTGGGCTGTGGGGTCTGCCCAGGGCTCTCCCAGAGGCTTTGTCTCCATCCCCTGCCCCTCCTGCCCTCCAAATGTGCCAGTTACTATGGAGATATCTCCTCCTCGGTGCAGGAGGAGCCTGAGTCCACTTGTGCATGATCACGTTCTGTTCTGCAGCAGATCTGGATACCAGAAGCCTGGGCAGGGGGCCAGAGGCCGGGGCCCAGCTCCATCTCCCCTCAGGGCATGGAGCCAGAGGCTCCATGGCCAACCCCAGTGCTGTGCTGAAAGCAGGGACTCATGCAGTCCCCTGGTCCTGGGGACTCCCTGCCCCACAGGGCAAGAGATGCCATCCATGTGGGCTCCTCTACCTCGTTAGCTGAGCCTGAGGAACAGACTGTTTGCAGGAATGGTGCCAGTCCCCCCCAGTAAGGAACTAGGGGATCCAGAGCTAGATCGAGTGCCAAGCAGGTCTCTGTGGTGTTTCCTAATGAGGAACCAGGACCAGGCAGGGGCTCTCACCAGCAGTGCATGACCAGCATGGCCCCACAGAGGTGTCTCCACTCCTAGAGCCAGAGCTCAGGTCGTGCTGGTCCCAGGGAATCCCTGCACACACACCAGGGGATGGGGCAGATGCAGAACATCCCCTGAGGAGCTCTGGGGCCCAACGGGGCTGTGCCCCCAGCCCGGCCTGGCTCCAGGCAGAACCCTGAGCTGGCAGCATGCACACTGCTCCCCTCCCCAAACCAGTCCCTGCCCCCTCACCTTGTGCGTCCCTCACCCTGTGGGGACGGGCAGGACGGACGGACGGTGCTGGTGTGGAGTGTTGAGCCCTCTGCTCCCATGAACCCTCCGTTCATGGATCGTTGCCTCAACAGGCCATAATGGCTCCATCTATCGGGGTCAATACGGGCGCCTTTGACACATGATAGACAATAATTGCTCCTGCTTAGAGACTTCTTAGTTCATGGATCATTGACCTGATGGGTTCTAACAGCTCCGGCGGAGGCTGCACACCCTGCGCTCAACCGCCCTCGGGAGCGAGCGGCTCTGGACGACCACGGCGTGGGCACGGGGCACGTGGAACATGGTCTCTCCACATCCATGCTCCCAGGGCAGGCTGCCAAAGGCCCTGGGGCCGCCAGAAGCCCTCCTGGCAGCATTGCCACAGAGGGGAGGCCGCGGCAGGAGGCACAGGAGCCCGGGAGAAAAGGCCAGCACACCCCAGCATCCCCTGAGCACTGTGGGACAGGACCGGGATGCACAGGACCAGGTCACCTCTCGAGCTCTGCAGGCTGGAGCTCTCCTCTCCGACAGCAACTTCCAGGTATATGATTTAATGAAAGGCACAATAAGAAGTGAAACAATTAGAATTTCTGCCTCATTATCATGGTAATCTTATCAGTCGGATAATGAGGTATTAATGGAGATTTAATGTGCCTCTCATAACAGAATCCCTTGGAGAAAACACATAAGGAAATTGCTGTAAATCCACTTAATGATGGAAAGGTCCCCAAACACCATATTCCAGAGGATGAAAAATGCTGGATGCAAATGAGAGAGAATCAAGGTCAATAACACTGCGGGGACCAAGCTCATGGCAGTGCCATCGCCGCGCACCCGCCCCGGTCCCACCGCGGCGCCCACCTGCCCCTTCGGCGGCGGGAGGAATGCTCCTGTCTCACAGGCAAAATGAACCTTTCTTAAGAAATAAGATGCCAAACATAATACTTTTTGGACTTCACCACTCCCATCAAGGCATCAAACAGCAGGCAGCGGAGAGATGGGCATGGTCCTGCCACAGGCAGAGCCACTCCCTTCCTCTCAAGCTATTAGAACAGCCAAGCTGCAGGATTTAAAATAATATCTGAAGAGCTCTGTGTTAAGCAGTCAATGCAGCAATGCTTCCTTTCCCTTTAACTGGATTTTGGTTCTTTTTTGCCACTGTCCCTTCCCTGAGAGGTGTGAGGATGGAGCAGAGCAGCGATGCCCAACAGGAAACCTCACAGAGTTAGTGGGAAGCTGCTCACACTTGCACTGCCATCCCCAGCAGAACTGGTGATGGCATTGGAACAAGGCAGAAATGTCAAAGCCAGGCGGTTCAACTGCTCTCCTTTTAATCAGTTTTTACAGAATAATACATTAATAATCACGTTAAGAGACAAGATGGGGTTCCTGTATACAAGATTGTGCAAGCTCGTTAATTTAATTTATAAAGGCTTTACCAAAGAGGAGAGGCAGTACAAAGCTTTTCAATAGAGGTAAAGCACAATTAAAAGGTACAGAACACACACTACTAACTTAGCAGAGGTTAATTCTCAAGTAGTACAGGCTCAACCACGTCCCCAGCTGTACCCAGACACGAGCATCCTTCCCCCTCCGGCCCCACTGCCTTCCTGCTGCTCCAGCTCTCCCAGCACATCGTGACTCACTCGTGCCAACACGCAGCTCTGCCCTCTCTCCCACCCTCTTCACCCCTCCCCATTCCCATGGCAGTGAGTTCTCCAATTCTCTGAGAATTTGGCTTAACAGAACAAGAACGTTTTCAAGCAATACGAACCAACACTGTGCTCACCAGAGACTCACCCACAGGAAACAGTATCATGTTCGTGGCTTTTTTTCCTGAAATTTATGGCAGTTACATTCAGCATTTGGTAGTAAAAGGTCTTCAAAACAAAAACTTTTAAACTCAAATCCTTGGTAGACCAGAGACATTCTGATTCTCCTTAAAGAGGATTTAAAAAGGCTTTAAAGAGAAATCTCACTTAGGAGCACAAAGGAATCTCCTAGGGATGAAAAACCCAGCCCTTTCTCTCCCTCCTCTACCCAAAAAGGAAACCAGCACCTCTGTAACATTCCCAGGCACGGATGTGCCATCATTTCATGTGGCAGTTCCTCAGGATGTGCCAACAACCAGCACTGACAACAGCGACCGAGCCCGAAGTCCCCGGCTGCGACCCGTTATCAACGACTTCTCCCCCTTCCCTGGCCCCAAAACGTCCCATTCCTCCTCCAGGGCCTGAAGAAGTTTAATCCACAGAAAGCACCAAGATTACAGCAACAGGCCTGTGGCTGGCTGGCACCTTTTGGCAGCAGTTCTGGTTCTTTTGGTCCTTTATGCACTGTCTTTTCACCTTCACTATTGCACACCAAACCTAACACCACCACTTCCTAGACATGGAATTTAGCATTTTAAAACAAAACGTTACGGGACACCGGGGAGAACAGTAGAAGGACATTACAGGCAGGTTTTTAATTCTTTGGAAAGCCTAATTCTCTAACTACACCTATCAAGACTATATAAAGGACTTTCAGAGTAGGCTGGAAAAAAAGAAGCGAAGGACCATCTTGCTACAAAAACTGTCAGCTCACCTGGGGCTCACTGAAACTTACTGGTTTTAAAATAACTAAATAACAATTAAAAAAAGACACCAGTTCTTTCAAATATTTTTCTATGCAGAAAAATAAAATGATAAAAGCTGTGAAGAAAATGGTTCTTGCCCCTTCTATAAGGGAGAGCAAACCTGAAAAACGCAATGGTGCTGACCCAACCCTGTGTCCAGGTCAGCAAAGAGGCAACGTGCAGAGTGATCACCAGCTCCAGTGTCCTTGTGCCTTCTTTAAGGATCCTATAAATACTCTCCTCAACCAACACCCAAACTGCAGGACTAAGAGAACTTTCACACTTCGGTCTTAATGTCTCAGATATTCAAGTAATAATTACATATTACAGGACACTTCAATACAAATGGATTTATATTGCTTTTTGATATGATCTGGGCATATCTTCAAGGGCATGTTTGTGCTTTGCTGCTGAGTGTTACTGGTCAGGGCTGTGCTTGCAATATTGAGTTACGTGTTCAGCACCAAAAACCCATCAAGGCTAAATAACCAGAATATTGCAGTGCTACACAGACTGAGTCACCACAGTAAGGCAGATCAGAAGAATTCTGTTTCGACTGAGTATTGCTCCTCCACACAATCGAGTCTCTAATAGAGGAGAAAGACTATAAAAGAAAAAAGTTACCATCCCAACTTCTCACCTGTGATTAGTTTGGCAAAACTGAGTTATATGTGAGTCCAAGAAAGTAAGTGTCTTTAATTATACCTTGAAAAGTAGCACAGCCAAATCAAGCACTCAATACTTTGCTCTAATTCCAATTAACCGCATGATTTTCCCAAGTACTAGTTGCTTACAGGTTTTAATCATCAAAATGCACACACACAAAATAAACCAATCATGTTTTGAAACGAATGTGAGAAAGATTTTGTTTCCTTTACCACTCACAGACACCAAGTCTTACCACAACCCTCTGTCAGAAGTGCAATGAACACTCTGGAAAGAGCAAGAAATAATACTGACATGAAAAAGTTCAATGCTCGCTGTCCTTTTCCACTGTATTCAAGCTGAAAAAGGACAGTGAGTGCTTATAAACAGCCAACACGCACTGGCCATGCCCCAGACCACTTCAGCCATGAAAAACACACGTGGTGGTGTGCATAAAAACCTCTTCAAATTGGTAACTGTCAGTTTAAGGGAAAGGCGGGGTGAGAAATCTATAAAACACCCTGAACTGATGTCATGATATGTTTCATAAAGAACAGTGTTATATTATTTTAAAATATTTCATATGAACAGTAAAACTTGCACTGCTGCATAGCAGACAACACGAAGAACATTTAGTAAAAACATTCACTGAACCCCCTGGCATATGTATTTAATGTCACTAATCAAAATATATATTACAGCCCAAGGTTCTGTTAAGGATCTCTGTTTGGGGTTTGTACAGTATACACAATAGATCAGAAAAAATATTACAGTAAGGTATTTTATTTCTCCTTTTTTATATTAGACTTCTCTATTGTAACTTACAGTCCCTCTCCTCTATATACCCAAACCTCTGTAACACCCTAATGCCCTAGCCAAGAAGTGTTCAGCTAGCTAATAAGCCCTATTATAAATTCCAGTTTTAGAAATTTCAGTAATCTTAATTACATTTTAATAAATAGTTCAGTTTGCCCTTTTTAAATCTTAGCCTTTCAAGGAAGTCCTTCCGTCACCAAAACACGGTACGTCACAACCTGTTAGAGGTCAGAGAGGCTTTTGCTTTTTATTTGAAGGATAATGAGTCCAAAGAAACTTGTGAAGCATTAAATAGTTATATAATATTTACATTGTCCTCTCAGATTTTAAATTTAGGTGAAATATAATCTATAACTGATGTCAGCTGCTACAAACTTTCAGTGTGGCTGGTGTTTTCTTAATAAAAGGTGTATTCAACTAGAAAGTTTACTATGTGGCTGCCCTGATTCCTCTTGTTTCAGTTTTCTGTTAGAAATTAAATGAACTATTCACATGAGGAAGAATTCAGGAAGAGGGGTGGTGGAGAAAGCATGAAAAATTTTCTGCATGTTTTGAGGTTCCAAAATACCTGAAAACTGTGGTCCCTTTTGCAGTGCCAGTATCTAGAGGGGAGAAAAACAGCAACCCAAAGAAAAGAGGAAAATCTGTTAAATTAATTAGATTAGTAAAGGTGTGTTTTAAAATGCCTCAACTCTGTACAGTATTATACAAGAAAAGTCTTTTCTTCAGCTTTTGCAGCTGTTGTACATTCTCAGACTCTCCTCTCCTGCTCACAGTCTGCCCATGCACGTGCTGAGCGAGTTACTTGCGATCATCGATAGTTTTGATGAACTCCACGGCTGCTGTGAACTGCATCCACCAGTAGGACTCCTCTCCAGACAAACAGTTGGCATAGAAACTACTGATGTACTGCACGGTGGACAGCAGGCAGGGGGGGTTTGCCTGGGTTGGAGAAGAGAGAGATGCTCACAGTTTGTTTGCAAAGCTCAGCATCAAACACTGCAAGATACAGAAAGAACCACAATTCCCTTTGTGCAGTGATCCTGATATTACTGCACTGCTCATCCTGACCAGCCCCATCTCACACACTCAGAAGACATCAGGCTTCATGAAAGGAGCCTTTTTCCATCCAGGAAAAATGACTAGCAGGCCAAGAGAAAGAAGGGGAACACTGGCAGAATCTATGAAGGTCATCAGGACCTCAACACCACGTAGAGCCTGTTGTTTTAGTGTCTGACACGTGACAGACCATTCTCCACTCATGTCAAAAAGACCAGCAACACAACACAAGTCAATCCTAGTGTGGATCTTGGTCCCAAGAGGACAGCATGAATCAGGCACCAATGAGAGATGCTGGTGGACATATCTCAAACAAACTCCACTCCACGCACAAAATCTGCACCCCAATTTCCTTGGTTCCAAATGCAAAGTTTGCTTGGATTCAAAAACAGTAACTGTGACCATATATGTGATTCCCATTCAAACCTGCTGAATCAGATGTGGGTTTGAGCCTGGCATGCTCCCCATTACCCACAGGGATTATTTCTCCTCCTAAATGTGCTTGTTAATGACAAGAATTAGCTGGGGTTTGTGACCTCTGCAGAAGAACTCACCTTTATGAGGACAAAAACCAAAACAGGAACAAAATCATCTGCCCCAGGTACTGAATCCTCGTTGGCCAGGCTGAGCAGGTTCATGATGGTGGAGCACATCCTCAGGATACACTGCACCTTGTCCCGGGGGGTTTTGTAAGCACTTATCGTGCGGATTTCGGACTGTGCCGACGGCCACGGCGCCTCCCGGAGATACACCTGCAGAAAAACCAACATGCTGCCAGTTCTTGTCTGCCCAAGCTACACCAGAGACTCACAGGCTCTGGAGAAAAGGGAAGCTTTAAGGCAAGATGAGTTCATTCTGAAAGAGGGCAGATGTAGGTTGGATACATGGAAGAAATTCCTCCCTGTGAGGGTGGGGAAGCCCTGGCACAGGTTGCCCAGAGAAGCTGTAGCTGCCCCATCCCTGGAAGTGTCCAAGGCCAGGTTGGACGGGGCTTGGAGCAACCTGGGCTAGTGGAAGGTGTCCTGCCCATGATAAGGGGTAGAATGAGATGAGCTTTACAGTTGGTCCCTTCCCACCCGACCCACGCTGCGGGTCTGTGATTGACATGGCTGCACCACACTCACAGTCGAGGTGGCTTCCCAAGGTGTTCCTAAAACAAAACCAATAGAAGGAGCCAGTATTCTGTGTGCAACTGCCACAATGAGCCTGTACTTCTCCATGACTTGCTCAGGACCCTGTTCCAGATGAAGGCAGAGCTGTAGGGCCTCTCCTCCTTACCAGCAGCTTTGTGAACACTCACTGTTCAGAGTCACACACTCCAAGTGCTGAACTGAGAACCAGGCAGCTGCAGATGTCCAGCCCTGACAGACTCCTTGAGCCTACCAACCTGCTTTTAGTTATCCTATTAGGCATGAGGAAAGCAAAAGTGCTGGGTAAATTCACAGAGCTGCAAGGGTTTGTTAATTCTGGCTGGTTCAGAAAGTTAACTTGACAGCCATAAACCACAGCCATGGCAGGGGAAATCACATCAGAAGCATAAAGGATTCAAATCTTCTCTTTTGAAGCAAATTATCAGAAAGTTACTGCATCTTAGTGCAGTGTAGCATTGGTTCCTAAATCTTGATATCAGGACAGAAGTGGCAAAATGAGAAAAAAATGAATTTAGAAGGATCAGTCAAGGGAAGACACTAAGGCATGGGTAGAGCATGTTTTTCCTGCAGGATATTTCAGCTGTCATGGACAGAAAAGCAACACTTCTAACTGAAAAACAGAACAATCCCAACCATAATCAAAAATCCCCATCCCAACCATAATCAAAACCAAGCACCCTGACACACATACAGAAGTGAAGGAAAGGAGTTGTTACCTCAGGTATCTGAAGGGCCTTGTGGTTTGCAGTCACTACTTTAGATAACCTCTGTATATGTTCGTGAAGGACCCTGAAAATACAAAAAACATGAGTGAAAAGCAAGCAGCAGCCAGCCTGCAGTCCCCTGGGGCTTCCCACTCGTTTTAAATTTGATACTACAAGGGATATCTTCAGGAATGTACATAGTCATGGTGGCCCTACAGCTGATGGATACCAGGTCAGTGAGGGTGCAAATGATTGTGCTGTACAACCAAGGAGCTCTCAGAGCATTCCAACAGCATGTGTCCTAAAACACAGAAACAAAAACTCCAAATGCATGGAAAATACTGCACCAAACCAGGAAATGGAAGGAGTCCTGAGGCAGATTTTGATCATTCTCTCAGAACACACACTTGCAGACCCAACTGTATCCCGAGTCATTACATTTACAACTTTATTCTGTTCCAGCAGTTTGTTGCAAACACGTTTGCACACGGTGCTAAAGCACTTCCTTGGTCTTTCACAAAATGTTCTGAACAAAAACATGAGTTTGTGTGGCCTGGCTGACAAAGACAAGTCTGTCACAGGAAGGGTGCACAGCTTCCATCTGCAGCAACTGCAAAAGAGAAAGCAAGCACTCGGGATTCCATTAACTTACTGGTCACGCAGAATATCTCCATCCTGATTAGGGTAGAAGGCAAGTTTGAAAATGCGATTCATCACACTGCGCTCGATGGCTAATTGTGCATCCTGAAGCTGTTCCTCACTGGCATTCTGCCATATGGCATCCTGAGCCATAGCCCCGTACAGGAACTGAAGGAAATCCTCAACTTGGGCTGTTTTATCATCTGCTGCCGTGAGCTTCTGGAAATCTGACACAATGTAAGAAGAGAAAGAACATTCACTTAAGTAAAAAGTATTAATTCTGATGGAGTTTTCTGGTAAGAAGAAGCCAGAATCTCCTTCAGACTTCCTGCCAGCCAGCAGTGAGGTTGATTTGCCCACATCCCAGTAAGGGAAATACAAGCAGAAATACTTGAAACAAATGGAGGCATTAGAGGAAAAGCATATAGAACACATTTAACAAAGCTTATGGTCAAAATACTCAATACTGTGTTAATCACTCCCTCTGCAGCACCAGTTCTTAAGCCTCTTCCCAGCCACCCACAACAATCCCTGGGACAGGCACTAGCAGGAGCCAGCACACACAAAGCTGTCAGATGCTGAAGGGGGAGCTGGGGCAGACATTAAAACCCATGTGCCCCATTTCCCACTACCTTCATTAAGTACACAGAGATGCAACATTTGTGTTTACGTACAAAACACAGACTGAGTGATCAGCCCAGCGAACGCAGTGTGACCAAATCAGAGCCCATTCATCAGCTTCATATTTACAGCCCCCTGCCCCAGAGACAGCTGCCACTCACATCTGCCACAGCTGCCAGTGGCTCGTTTAGATCATCCAGAAATAGCTGTCTCCTTTCTGCCCAGTGAAAGGGCTTTAACTCCTTCCTGGGTCACTGAATCTTACTACAAATACTTTCATCCCAGCAAATGCAAGATCTCATATTAATTCCAGCCTATTCAGGCACATTTAATATGCAGCACCCAAATGCTCCAGGAGCAAGAACTGACTCCAAGTTCCTTATATGCTCCATTAAGTCACATATGTGCCCAGAGAGCACAGAACTAGTTTGGTGTAAGTGGTTCTGTTTAGAGAGTTGTCTTCCTGGTGGTGCTGTCCCTTATGCTGTGGTATTTTAAATCTTCGATTCATTTGATTCACACTACTACTATCCCCATATCTTCTAAGATGCAACCACAGGTTCTAGACTAAGAATTGAATGCTGCAACTTCATTTACTAATTATCAGTAGATCTAAAATAATTAATAGTATTCATGCTTCTTCCATGGGGCAGATGCTAGGTAATATGATTTAGTACAACTTCTTAGGCCAAGCGAGGTCAAATTACCTTCATTCTCTCAGCCCATGAAAAATGCAGACAGTTACCATGGCTTAGCTGCCACAACACATAGTAAAGTCACAGTAATCTGTCTATCTAAGCCATTAAATCACCAGTTGAAATTAAAATCATTTTAGGAATCTTCTCCTCGGATCAAAAGTTGTATTTTAAAACATTAACCCAAGTCAGCCCCTAAATAAGAAGGAATATAAACACTCCAGTCTGCATTAATCTCACCTTGAATAAATTCCCTTATTTTCTTCTCTTTGCTCTCCAGCAGTAACCTCACACAAACTGTAGTGAAGTATCTGTTGGCCACTTCTTTATCTCGTAGAACTCTCTGCAAGAGCCTTTCCAGGTGCGCCTGTGTCGTCTGCAGGCCTTGGCGACAGCGAGTTAAATAAGCAATATATGGAGCTCTTTTCCTAAAATAAAGAGGGCTCTGCATCAGATTGGTAACAGAGAGAGAGGCTAATAGCTTTACAAACTGCTAAGCTGTAGTGCAGGAGGAGTCTTCAACCTGTTGTTTATAAAACAAAACAATATGTGACCTCGGAAGTTCACACAGATTTCTGTGAGTTCACTGCCCTGGCAGCACTCAAGAATGCCAGACTAAAGCAAATTCCAAACAGCATTTTGTGTGTGTTATTGCTGAATACCACCCACAAATTGATTTAACCTGAGTTTATTACTACCTGGACTGACTTAAGGCCCAAGCTTTTTTAGGCCATTCAGAGATAGGTGAGACAATTTCACTGTTTTAGGGGGAAGCAGAGGCGTAATAACCTGGTGTGGTAAAGTACAATTTAAAAGGGATGTTCCCAATCTGCTAGTGAATAAATACATGAATTTGGGATGCTGTTATGAACGAAGAACCTACCTGTAGTCCTCTGCAATGGATGCCAGCAGCTTCCGACAGGTCCTGTTATCGAAGCGGCTCACGCAGCGCATCGTCTCCTGCAGCTGGGCCATCAGGTTCTTGTCCTGGAGGTTGATGGCTTCAGCCAGCTGAACTTTCAAGAAGCACACAATTTCATTATCTAATAAAGAACAAAGAAAAATCATTAAGGGAAAGAAATAGGCACGATGAAAATAAAGTGGTTTTGAATAAGGGAAACATTAATGATTTAAAACAAAATTTCTGTACATAAGGCAATAAATGTTATTTTAGAACAGTTTAATAAGCTTTCTTGAATTTTCCAGATATCAGGGGATAACTTTTCATATCACCATCTTATCTATGATTATTTAGAATCATTCTGAAACATGAAGGAGACCAGATAAGGTAATAAATTCAAATTCACCTGTCTGCAAATAAATGTAGAACGAATGGAGGGACACAACACATATACAGTAAATCAATGTAAAGACTAGTTAAGTCATTCGAGTAGCACAATTCCCAACAGCACATGTATTTTGGGAGTCTATTCTACAGCTTCAGGCTCTACCTGCACTACATCTGTGGTACTTCATTAAAAAAAAAAAATAGACCAGATTTAGATGGTAGGTTTGTAAAGCAAGAACAAAAACATTCTGGGGACAAAAGGCAGCCTGTGCCTCCTAAGTCTACAGCAAAGAGAAGTGACCACAAATGGTGCAGCACAAGTGTCATTAGATGGGGGACAACAAGAGATACACACAACACAAAGAACCTTTACCTTCGGGGTCTGTGTGGTCGGGGAGACCATTCCGTGTTGAGTGGGTCAACATCGGGAAGGCGACAGAATCTGCTGAACAAAGAGCCAATCTCAATTTCTTCTTTGCATCCCTTAAAGAGGAAAAATATTTTCTTATCACAGTTGCTGCAAGGCCTGCTTCTTCAACAAGTTCTTTTTTTTTTTTATTTAATACTGCCTAGAAGTTATTTAACATCATTTTAATATACCAAAATTGCCGAGACTTTAGAATATCAGTTCTTTTGACGTAGCACCTAGACCATTTTCAAAGGAATTTTCCTAAACACTGAACTGCTCTGTCCTCTCAGGTTACAACATCCCTCCTTCATCAGTGGAAATACGACAGTTTGAGATGCTTAAAACTAAAAGTACACCAAAGTTTACAACTGATCCATATTAAGATTCTTGTGGGAACCAAACTCACAGGTTCAGCTTTTAATTCTATTTTGTGGGTGAGATGAAACCTGCAGAGGTATTTACCGGTAGGAGAAAGCAGAACTCTGTGGCTGTGCTACTTGACTTGCAGAGTCTGGGAGATCGTCTGCAGACATGTTCTGCAACGCCTCATCCCGCGGGGAGTCGTGCATGCTCTCCCCATCCCCGATGGCCTCTGTGGAAACCAAGAAACATCACACTTGAAGAGTCAGAAGAAGAAACCAGACTGATTTTCTGCTTGTTATTCTAAGGTCAGGTGGAAAATGAAGACAGCAAGTAAACCAGCTTATTCTGGGTAAGTGAAAAAAGCATATCAAAATGTACAATCTACAAGTTGCTAAGAAAAAACAGCATCAGTTTTGTAAGGCAATATACTTCTTCAGCACCCATTAAAACAAAACCAAACCAAAAACTGGCAGGAGATGTGCTATCAACAACCAGTCCCCTCAGTGGCAATATGAAAGAGGGGTCCTTGGAAATACTGATTTAATTCCCAGCCTCTGTGGGACTGTCCCACAGACTATTTGACAAAACATTCTCAGTTTAGAGCTCACGTTGTTCAGCTGGTAATACTAACACTGGTCTAGAATACTGAAGTGGTTTTATCTTTAAGGAGGAGAAACTATGTTGGTGATGATTCCAAAAGCCAGGCTCTCACCTGCACTGTCGTAGTTCACTATGGCTCCTTCACTGGGACTGGTTCTCTTGATTGCATTCCTGTATTTGTCCAGAATGTCCTCGGCAGCTTGTGCCTGTGCACTGAGTCTTGGGCTGGGATCATCTGAAAGGACCACAAAAAACAACAGGAGTCACCCTGGTGTTGTGCCAACTGAAAGCAAATACAAAAACTGAGACCTACACATTTGGACTCTGTTTTTAGCCACATCAAACAAAGAGCTGGTTGTATTCCATGAAGCCCCAATTCAAATATATTTATAAAGTCTGAAGCAAACCAGGAAAAAACAGTACAGTGAAAGGGAACATAAAAAGCCAGATCCTGAGCAGATCCTCAGCACATTTATACTGCATACACAAATGGTTCTGGGATATTTGAAGACTTCTAGAAATGATTAGGCAAACAGAAAATGAAACACCCAGGTTCAAATCATGTTTAATTTAGCACTTAAGTAACTATTACAGGACTGTGTGTGCAGCCATCCTTACAGCTCAGCTGTGACAAGGATGTGAGCTCTGTAATGGGGGGGGATAAAAAGTGAGGACTTGAGTTGAGATTCCACTCTCTGCACTGACAGACGCCTGACAACTTAAAAACAGTCTTCAAGTCAAGAAGTCTTTATCCATTTTCTTATTCAAAATGCCAGTTGTGAACATTAACTACAGCAGCACATACTTGTCTGTCAATAGCTACCTGGTGGGCACTCTGGAACTCCAGCAGGCATGTTCTGAGAGAAAATTACTATGATGGTATTATTCACATACCTTGAAGTGTTGCGTATCTGTCAGGCACCATGTCATCTTTGTCTTTTTCTTGTTTTTCTTTCTTTCTAAATGGAATAGGAGCTGAAAATGCAAGGTAACTCATCAAAGACTACTCTGAGATAATGGCCAAATTGGAGAAACTTTAAGGAAGTGGCAAATGCAGAAGATTTTCATCAAATAAACTTCAATAAAAGCATAAGGTTATCCACGGGGTGGAGCAGAACTGCACTGCCATCATCTGTAGTAAGCTCCACCTCTACCAGACACCCAGGCAGAACAGTTTTGCCTTCCAGGTACAACACACACTAGAGAACTACTATCCAAGGAGTCAGGTAGCTTCCTATTTTTATTTATATATGTATTTATACTTTAGTTTAGCCATTAAAGTGACTGAAGACATAATAAAGGCAGCATGCACTCTGACTGAAGTACCAAAACCCGACAGACATGATCCCACCTTTGGGCATGGCAGACGCAAAACGTTTCCTCCACCAGGGCTTGTTCCTGTCAGACTTCTCATCATCACTGTCTTTCCGTTCCTCAATCTGCAGAAGGGCAGAGTCTACATTTGAGCATTTACCAAATCAAGTGTAAAGAGAGAATTTCTCCACATCAGGCTCTGCTACACTGACTGTAAAAACAGAACTACAGCAGAGCACAGGAAGCAGATTAAGTCAGAAATATCCCTCCTGAAGAGAACAGCCTGCAAAACCCAAAGTCATGAAGAACCTTAGATTTCACTTATTTCTTTTTTAAAGAAAATTACTTCTCAGGCTGCTGCAGCAGTTTAACCAGTTTAACATTAAAATGAATTTATTTCTGAAGTGCCACCAAATCCAACAAAGCTCATCCAGTAAATTTAAGAGAAGCCAGATCCATTTAAGCCACTCTGAACATCTGTAGCTTTAGCTTATAAAACATTACTGGGCAACGTTTAAAGGGTAACAACAGTGTGTTGTAATTCCTTGGCTAAATACATTTAATACCAACTCTCTGGCACGGACACTTAGTTAAAGTGGGCATGACAGATAAAAATAAAATGATAAACAGAAGGCTCACCTCTCCCCTGGAGGAGTCCTTACTGGGAGATGAGGATGAGGACTGGGACGTGGCTGCCAGCACAGCAGCTCCAGCACTGCTGGTGGCCATGGGCAGCTCCCGCTCCTCGTTTCCAGGCCGCCTGTTCCACCCGGGGTCGCTCATGGGTCTCCGCACCGACGACACGATGTCTGAGCTCCTGCTGCGGACCAGCCTCTCTGGGTAGGAGTGTCTCTGCTTGAAGGCTTCCAGATCCGTTGGAATTAGAGCGTGAGACCCAAAGTTTGGCAGTCGGGCCTCGTTGCCTCCCACAGCTCCTTCCAAAATGGGCGGGTCGGGAGGGGGATGAGAAGGTCTTGCATAGTGCACTTTAGGCCTTACTACAGCTGACACACCTGTGGTCACAAGCATAAAAGAAGCCACACACATTTCTTTAAAGATTCTTCCAAATTACGTGGTATTTACACAGAAGCATTGAAAATGCCTCCTCTTTTTAAAAATAAAAAAGCTTACTCTTTACAACTCACCCTCATTTGAGGACAGAGGGTCAAACAGTGCAAGCAGAGAATCTGTCTGAGAAGGAGGAGATGTCAACTGACTGGCTCCTGAAATACAGAGAGAACAAAGTTAGCGCTGTACCAAACCTGCCTCCAACGTGAGGGACACTGGAGAAACAGCGCTCAGCATCAGCAGGTTACAACACTTAGACTGCAAAATATTTGTAAAGATATTTTGGTATGGAAAGATCTCTGTAGTACATTGAAATGATCAAAGAATCACATCACAAATCTTGAGGAGCAGCCCAATTCCAAAATGCAAGAGGACAGTCAATGTAATCAAACCAAATTAGGGAAAGGTGATCTTAGACCCAGTACTCAAGCTCTAGTACTGAAAACTACTAGAGTCTGTCAAACAAATACACTGCTGGCAAATAAGGAAAATGTTGAGCTCAGTCACCAGCACTTTGAAATTAGGAAAACTGTAACATCTAAGGACTCTGCAAGTGTCATTTGTGCTTATCAGAGATTCCAGGTAAGTAACTTACCATGGGCTGTTTCATCCATATCAGGACTTGTCACAGAATCTTTTCCCCCAAAGTCAGAGCTACATTCAGATCTGAGATCCTCAATCTTGTTAGGAATATCTTCAGATGTTGCACTAATACCTTACAAAAGAAGCATCCGTAACAGTCTTTCAGAGAGCAAGGAAGCAAAATCCTGAGGCTGTACAAACGTTTGGTGAACACTGCAATAATTAAATGCTAACTCACAGTAGCACCTACAGACACTAGGAGTTTCTGCACTCCCAAAATAACAATTTCTGGTCTACATTTTGAAAAGCTTTAACACTGCCATGAATACACTCTGACAAGGGGCATTAGGAAGATACTTTACTCTGTTATATACTTGTCAGAAAATGAAGAACTAGAAATATGCTGATTTACTTAAATAAAAAAAGTTGTGATAATAAAGCTAAACACAAGAAAGTTTGGAGTTTCTTCCAAGTCGACAGTGCTCTGCCAACCACTGCTATTGCAGCACAGAGTATTCACCACTCTGCTGCCTTTTTCGTTTCTTCTGTAAGATGAACAAAGAATCACTGCTTTGAAAATTCCCAAATGAGTGCAGGAAGTTATTTTATGAGTGAAGTGATGTATAACTAAAGCATGTGCAGCAGGGGGAGTGCTCTGATAGGACAGTGTGTTTTCAGGGACAGCTGAACACACCTGACACAACGCTGAGTCCTGGAGTGCTGGGTCGAGAGCTGACCTCCCTCACATCTGTGTCATCAGACGTGCTGCCCAGCCCAGAACAGCTCTCCAGTTCTTGGAGCCTTTCCTCCTGTTTTAAGTCTGGAGCCTCTACAAGAAGGAGACAATGGAGAGCAGAGAGAGAAAGTAGCATTCCTCAATGCCAGGCTCCCTTAACGCTCACATGCAGAAGGAATGTGGGGGTGTTGATTTAGTGTATCGAGTTCTAAGGTAACTCAACCACTTCAGCAAGAGTTTTCTAATATTCTTTGATACAGAAGGCAGGACTCTGCACAGACAGCAATGCTCTGTCTGCACAGGAATGCTAAGGAGTGTTTACTCTTTTAAGTGTTGTATTTCTTAGACACAACAGGATACAGTCACATCTTCACTAACCACAGTGAACTGTATAGCCCCTACTCAACATCACAGGGAAGGAAAACAAGTGCAAGTTTGCTTTGCAAACCCTTCTCTTCCCCTTCAGCCCTTGAGAATTTCTTAAGTAACAGTAAGTCTCTCCCAGTGCTTTCCTTCCTCTCTCTGCCTAGGAACGATTTGTCCTTTTAATCCTGGAAGTATTCATAAACACTAACTTAATCCTAGGACAATAATTTCTTGAAGAAAGAAGAGGCCGTTGTTTTGCATTATATGCCTCTGGAAGAGTCTTAGAATCATGCTAAAGAAATAAGCAAAAACTGCCCAATTCTGACCTGAATCACTTGGTAATACTTCCACACTCCACGCCTCACTTGTGGTTTCTGATATGGTTGAACCTGTGCAGGGATCAAGCAACACGGATCCTGAACCTGGCAAACACAGCAAGCTGCCTAGCATGTTCTCTGCAGCTGCACCTGCAAAAGTAAAGCCGAAGCGTATGGCTAGAGCTGGGCTCTGGAGACAGCTCTAGAGAGAACAGCGTCCTCAACAAAGCCACCAGGAAACACAACGTTGAAAAGAAATGAGCAACTGAACACAATCCAGGTCATGCACACAAAATCCTCCTAGGGGAAAGCTGCAGGTTCATCCCTGGACACGGCCTGTTCCGAAGGGAGGAGGAGGCTCTGCAGCCCCGCGGGCCGGAGCGAGCGCAGCACAGGAACGTACCGGAGCAGCACCCGCGTTACCTGCGATCTCCTGCAGCCGGTCCTCGTCCAGGTTGGGATCAAAGTCGCTTCCCAAGACATCTGTGCTCCAGGTTTCGCTCACAGTTTCTGATATGTCTCTGTCATCAGTCAGACCCATCATGTCACGGATTTCAAACTTACGGAGCTTGTCATCCAGATTATCCTGAGTTGTGGCTGTGGGAAAATGAACAGTTCTCAGCTTTTTGAAAGGAAAACCTGGACAAGTGCATTGTAGGAAAAAACCCCCAAAGAACCAACCCTCTAATTCTGTCAGGTAAGACAGTGAGTGGTTTAAAGTAAGGCCTGTAAAGCACTACTATACTATTCAAGAGATGCTGTCTGAAAACACACTTGAGATGCAAGAAAAAAAATCTGGAAGTAAACACAGTGACCTATTGAGGGGATAAGCTTGATATCAAGCAAAACTTCACAAGCAGTTTCCTATAAAGGACTTAAGCCTCAAAATTCCAGGTGATTTCCTTTTCCTAACAATAGACTACAAGAAATATTTCTTGGGAAAAACCAAACCAAACCATAAATAAATGCAAGAGTGATCACGAAAGGAAAGCATCTACTTTTTTCTTCCTGAACTAGTGCATTTTGCAACCTCTTTGCACGGGACTTTGGCTTTGCCCCCCCAGCTCCTGAGGCCGTATGAGAAGTGGCACCTGCCTTGCTCGTGCTCCAGCAGCTGCAGAGCCTCCACGCCGTTGCTGCCGGAGGGGCCCGCGCCGAGCTCCGACACCGACTCCCCTTCCAAATCCAGCGAGGACACCGAGTTGGAGCGATTGGAAGGACCTGTGAAAACAGATTTTACTCTAAATCTGAGTAACAGTGCCTGAATACACAGCATTAACAATCCAGGACGCAATTCACTAGAAAAATTAGAAGAAATTACATAAAATACTGAATCTCACCACTACTGTACTTTGCTGTAACTAAAAAGTCAATAAGTCTTTGCCATTAATTTGTCCATGAATTTGTTTTCTTTATTTTGAGGAGACAGAGAGCAAAAATTAAGTTATGGAAGTCCAAACCTCTCCCATCCCACAGACATTTGTTGTGTCTGAGGTTCATAAAAAAGAGTTGTCCAGAGTCCAGAAATTATTCTGAGATATGTAACAGTTTATTAAAACATGATGAAAAATAAGTCTGAGAAGCCCAAGTTAAGAGCTAAATTAGATTATCTTAATAACTAGTACTACATTTAAGTTTCAAAGAAATCCCCCTGTTTTGTCTTTCTAAACACACTTAGGTTTTCTCTTCCCAATTCTCAGTCTTGGTTATGCCTTTGTAGGTCAAAATTTAGCTGCAGGCTTTTTTCTCTGAACAACTAAGAGAAAAGACAGGCTCTCACATTACATGGCCTTCAAAACAGCAAAGATGAGATGCTGTATCTAACACACCTTCCTTTTAGAGTTAAGGGGAAAAAAAACCCAAAAAACAGAGCAACACAACTTCAAGACTTAAGCAGCCCTTCACCTTCAGATATTCCTTCCAGATTATCACTGCAGAGGGAAAAGCGCAAGGTTTTATCAGGTTTACCATGGAGTTTGTTCTCGTCAATGGGGACATCTTGCCCGCCATCTGCAAGCTGCATATTTAAGACCTGGAGAGTGGGGAAAGAAACAAGACTTCCTTAAAATCATCTATTTCTCAGGTAACTAAATAGCAAATAAAATATTGGAGGCATGTTTTTGTATTGTCAGCGTCACAACCAAGTTTCTAACGTTCCATCTGAAGAAGGGCAGCAATCTCCCAAGTCAGGGTCTGGGGACAATGCAAGATACCACGCTGTGAACATCAGGCATGTCCTGATAATGGAGCCAAGCTCCATCAGCACCCCACAGGCCTGTGTAACATGGAAACTCATCTCCACGAGGCTGCCAAAGGAGATAATCCCAACCTCCAGGCAAGGCAGCAAATCTGGAAGCAGCAGCTGTGCTACAGCTGGAGAAAGAAAAGGCAGTAACTCCAGCCCTGCCCTAAGAACACTCTGCAGGCACTGATGGCACTGATAGCACAGCTCTGCCTCCACAACAAGCTGGGCCTCTGCCTTTCAAGTCTGAGCTGCCAAAAACATTGGGATCGGTGCTCCAGTTCTGTCATTCACCTGTGTCCCCTGATCCAAAGGACAGGGCACTGGCATCAGTTCCTTCAGGCTCAGAAACAATAGCTCAGGTTTGCTCTTAAGCATCTTAAGTGAGGGAAGGAAAACACCTAACAAGGAGAAACTTGAAAGCTACAAGCCCCAAGTTCAGTAACATAAAGTAAGGATTTTAATTCCAATTACTACGGTGTTACAACCTCACTGTTCTGCTATTGAGAAGACAGAGGCTGCACTGCTCAAAATATCTGAGATGTCATCGTGTCTGGATACCTCATTTTCTGACATCATTCCTGGAGTGATCTGTGGACCTGTCCCCAAAGAAATCACCAGCACTTCTTCTGGCTGAACTTCTGGGATAGTCTCCTGGGAGGATCCTTCGTGATCTCCATGCTGATCCATTAGAATATTTGATCTACTTCTGCTACGAGTAGCTACGAAAATATTTTGAAATATCAACATTAGAAAGCTTTTCCTTGTTCAAAGAGGAAAAAAGGACAACACAATGGAAATACAGAACTATAGTGTTTCAATTAGTAATACATACGAAATAAATTTAAAAAATCAAAGTCTTATTAAACTTTGAGATATGGAACTGGTCTTTAAATTTGAGTATTGATGAAGGAAACTTTCAACAAAAAAAGAAGCAGAGAAACAAGGTACACTATGTGCTGTTTGTCTACACAAATTCAGCACATTCCAATCACAGAAAGACCTTAAATACATTAAATGAAAAAATTAAGTTTGCTATCAACAAAAAAGGCTTAGGTTTCTGTGGCTTAAAACTCTGAATAATTTGTTTAGAAGGGTTTTTTCACCTAAAAAGCCAGAAATCTAATTCTAAAAGGTGTCTCAAACACAGACATACAATACAACATCGAGTGGTTTACTCTGATTATTTTGTGACTCTATTAATCTTTTCAACTGGCCTCAGATTCCCATGTTTGCCTCCATGGAAGCAAAAACACCCACATGGAATTAAGATTTCTAAGTATGGCAGCATGACACCAATTATTTCTTTATTTGATCTGGGGAAAACAAGGCAAGTGTGCAGAAGTCACAGCCAAATTCTGATTATCACACAAAGGCACAGGAAGGGTTTGTAAAAACCACACGAACACAAAGTTCCACATAGAAATCATCTGAAAAGGGAACTGATTGCCAGAGTAACCCAAAGACATGCTCGAGTCGTGATACAGGTCAAAGTTTCAGAGAGAAGAAAGGAAAGAGGGCATTACCCACCAAAAGGGGTTACTAGAGTTATGTGAGCTGACAGATTGGTGGCAGAGGTGTCCCAGGCAGTAATGGCTGCCAATTGCTGTCCTGGATTTCGAAAGCATTAAAATGAAACAAAAGAAATAAAAACTTTGAGCAAAAGCTATTTTATACCATAAAATAAATGCTGCTGTGCCACTACTTTATAGGCTTAAGACCAGAGCCATTCAGAAGCAGAGTTAAAACAACATGGGACAGGTTTGTCTTGGGAGTGGTTTTGTGGTTTTTCTGCCACTTATCAGGCTCTGCATATTTTCATCTTTTTACACACCAACACCAAATCTCTCAAACAAAACTATCCCAATGTGGTCATAATCACATAAATGATCATTGACTGATTATTTATCACATAAATAGTTACTGACTAAGAGTACCACACTTCCTATTTTAAAATAAAGTATTATTGCAAAGCAGAAGTTCAAGACCCAGAAATCCTATTCAAAAAACAAAAGCCAACCAACAAAAAATTGCATTCCAGAATACTGACAGTTGGAATTAGAGCAGATAAAGAATGGAGAAAGGAGAAAGCTCCTCTTCTCAGCACATACTCTGAAAGTCCTGCTCCTCCTTGTTCATCTCCTCCCCATTTGCTCTCTTCTGAGACAGAAAAGTGTTAAACTTACTCTATCCCACTAATTAAACAACTCTGTTTCATCTTAACATTTTCTTAAGCAATCTTCCCTCCCAGATTTGCTTCCCCTCTTTAAACTTTCCTGCTATTATCACTGGCAACCACTACCATTATGACTGCCAACCACTCCACTGCTTTCCTCAGGTTCAATCCGGAGGATGAAGCTCACCCACCCTACTTGCATCACGAGGTAAGGAAGTTACCTGGCTTTCTATGCTAAAGAAAATTCTTCACAGAAAAAGGAAGAACTGAAGGTGTAGGCAAAGAGTAGCCCCAAGAGACACCTGAGACAATGGCCCAGAAATGTCCCAAGGCACAGAAACCAGGCCAGACTTCGCTCGCTCCCCTTACCTATCGGTAACCGGTTTTTTTTGTTAGCTGGAGTGGTCGCAGGAGAAAGCTGGGGGGTGTTATATGGAGTCATTTCAAGGCTGCTGCTTTTCCCTGGCTTGTTCTGGGGTAAGTTTGCCAGCAGGTTTTCCAAAGCCATCCGATCTTCCTTCAGCTGATCGCTCGACATTACATTGCGCATAAAGCCAACCTAAACATTTACAGATGGTGTCGGTAAGAATTGCACAAGGCCAGCCTGGCTTGTGAGGACATATGGGCACAGGTTTACACTACTTCTTTGCAAGGATGTGAGGCATTACCAGGGTGGTCAGCTGGCTGTATGTCATGTACACCACGGTCCTGCTCAGCCCCTCCAGCAGGTTCACAGCGGACATCGGAGGCGTCTCCACCGCGCGCCCGTCGATGACCACATCCAGGAAAGCAGCAACACAGCTCTGCAGGGAGAGGAGAGAGACTGCAAATGAGAGACCACTCCTGGGGTTTGGAAAGAAATTCATGACAGGAGTTAAGTACTTTACAGAATGATGCTAAGTTTTGCTTCCTACTTTTGAAATCTTATGTCAGAGTAGCAGATATCATTAAAAGCCCTGAAGAACAAGCAAGGAAAGCATGCAGTCAGTTTTAGCATTTCCTGCATTTCTTTTCTGCATTCAAAAGCGTTACTTAAGTGTCCCTCAAAATTTTTTAAAAAAATTAAACTGTTTTATGGCAATTAAACTGTCCCTTCCTGAAGAATCTGCTGAGCACAGACCAAAAGTGAAACAAGGAAGCAACACACAACATTACTTTCTAATCTGATAGAATGTTAGTTTTATAATTAATGTGTAGCTTTGTGGCATCACTGTGTAACAATTAGAATTAGCAAAAAACCTGGAAGTTACACAGGGAAATCAATTGTTTTTTAAACATCTGACAGTACAACCAAGATCATTAATTTCACTGTTGCTCTAATGAAGGTAACTGCTATGTGGCTATGAATTACAGACCCACAGAATATGCTGAGCTGAAAGGGATCCACAAGAGTCCAGCTCTCAGAAGATTCATACTAAAATGGAAAAGCTGAACAAAAAAGCAAAACTATGCAAAAAAAAAAAAGGAACAGAAGTAACTTGCACTAACAAATTCTTTGGTGTTAAACCAGACTTCACACTAAAGTTGTCTTCAGATCAAATGTTTTGTTTAGGTTCAGTTGAAAAGCCACAGACAGTAATTTAGTGTTTCATGGAATCATAAAATCACAGAACAGTTTGGGACCTTAAAGATCATCCAGTTTCACCCCCCTGCCATGGCCAGGGGCACCTTCCACTAGACCAGGTCACTCCAAGCCCCATCCAACCTGGCCTTGGACACTTCCTGGGCACAGTCTAAAATGTAATTTGCTTTAATTTCCTGCTTTGTATTTTCTTTTAAGAAGTGTTTAGGTCAGAGCAGAGGCAAGAATCCCCAACGCTTAATTCCAGCACTCAAGATTTTTTTTCCCCAGCTTTGTGCAGGATTCAATCTGCTTTTCAGTACATGTAACTTGGAAGTTAAACTCTTAGTAAGTCCTTTGCAATGCCTGAAAAAGGAGACTGCAGAAGGATGATGACGTTTCCACTGAGTCTTAGGGGTTTTTTTAGTCTGGATTCTTACTTTGTCAAATTTAGCCAGGTTGCTCTTCGTCCGTGGATCTCCCTCCTCAGAGCCCGTCATTGCCAGCTGCTGCAGAAGCCTCCCAACCTGGAATGAAAGACAAGTACAAAGAACAAGCCTTTGAAAACAACATGATGGACCCAGTTACAAAAAATACTCAAAAAATCTCCCCCGTTCTAAATCCTTTCTCAATTAATACTCCAAGAAATACTTCTAATTGAGTGAACAGAGTCTTGTGCTTGCTTTCAGGGCAGAAGAAAAGCAAGAAGCTTTAGAAAAAAAGCAGTCATTGCATTTAACAGAAAATGTGCTGTGAGCATCCATACTTCCCCCTCCCAGGAACAAAGCATGTTTTGTTTTTACAACACGTCACAATTGAGAGTTGAATCTAGGTCATCTTAAATCTAGAGGTTTTCAAAGGCTGCATATAGTTTACTGAGGAAAAAATAGCAAGAGGGCTAACCCTGATTTCAGAGCACATATCCCTTATTAATCTCCAACTGCAAAACAACCCTCAATTTAAAGAGTTGCCAACTGCAAGCTCTGCTACAGCATCTGAGCAGTGGCACAGGAGGGGATTGCTAATGGATTTTAGAACAGCACTGTGTAAAACACACCAGAACCATTATGCTGTGGGAATCATTCCCTGCCCAGTTTACAGACAATGTTAAAAAGCAGGTTTTGTTTCTGGTGTGGGGAACATCCTCAGTCAGAGGAGCTTTGCTCAGCACCTTCAGACAACACCTCCATGTACCATCGTTAAACTGGCCAAGTATTTGCACAGAGACAAAACCTGGCCATGAGGGCTGGGAGTGCTCTGAGGGCTGATGACACAGGACAGCTGCCCACCACAAACACTGGGCATCACTGCCAGACAAGGGGGTTTCAGCAGAATATTCCACTATCTTTTGCAATACCTGGCACAATATTTAACATTAGCAGGAACAGCACAACATACATTTACACACATTCCAGAATTCATCTTTTAGTCAGTTTTATGCTTTAGCTTCCATCCCTTATACCAGCTTTTATACAGCATATTTGCAACTCTTCCAAGGGATACAGGAATACATGCTGTCAACTGCTTCAAGCCAGCATTTTAAGCAAACAGACAAAGCCTGACTTTTCAGCAACAATTAACACAAATATTTTGTTGGCATTCCTCTTATAAGTAGGAGAGACAGTACCTTTACTGCAGTAGCATCAGTTCTGGTGGGAAAAAAAAGGCCAAGAACATTTCTCATAAGTGTAATTTTAAGACTGCTTTAACATGAATCATACCTGCATCAGATTAAATCTTGCCACCTCATTTATAGGAGCATCAGAAATGATCCCATATTGCTCTGGGTTAACGATTGCAGGGCAGATGAAACAGGCCAGAAGAAGATCTGTGCACATGGCTCTGACCTCCCCAACCTCCAGCCTGTCCACACACGACAGCGTCTTGTACATCTGCGACACAATCCACCTCAAGCTGTGAGGAAAACAGTAAGTGTTTTGTTTGAGATAGCCAATGAATTTGTTGACCAAGGTCACCAGCTTGGCCTCATTGGAGTCAACCATCTCTTGGACTCTTTGCTTGAACTTTTCTGTGCCTTTCTCTCCAAATAACTTTTCCTGCTGCACTGGGGAGAATCTCTCAATTAATTTGTTTGCATCGGTTTCCAGGTGGTCTTCATCTTCAACCAAAAGCTGCATGATTGGCTCATGTAAGGTTGCAGTAAGAAAAAGTTTTGCAGAGAAGAGTCCTTCAGAGAAAAGTTTGAACAAGATGCTGAAGGCACAGGTGCCTCGTCGGAGCAGCCGCCGGGGGTTGTCGCTCTCCTTGAGCTCAAACTCAATCAGGTAACGGAGGACCTGGAGGAGGTAACTCTCATCCTCCTGCATGATGCAGTTGCCATAAATGGAGGTAAAGACTGTGTGAATGACACTCTGAGTGTTGTCCTGGTTGAGCTTCTCTCCAGCGACCAGGCAGGACGCAATGAGCCTCGGGTTCTCTCTCAGTCTGTTCAGGAATTCTCCGTAAGCGGTCTCCTGAAATCCCAGCTGCTTATATCCATCCACAAACTGCGTGTCCTCCAAGATTTTTGCATGCTGGCAACATTCAGCAGGAGAAGCTTCAGCACTTTAAAGAAAAACATTGGAACAGTTTAAGTAACTCTTAAGTAAACAAGATCTTCCTAAGAGATGCCACGTGGTCAATCTATTAACCAGATAGCCACCAAGGAAAAAAGACTTTCCAGGTAGTTACTACAAATGACTTGCAAATTCAGGAGAGCTTGTTCCCCTGAACAAAAGCAAAACAAACACAGGTATTAAAAACAAGTTGTCTAAATGGCCAATGAGCAACTTTCATGCGTGTTAAGATTCCCTTGCTGTGGTTTGATTTAAAACCTCACTATTTTTACAGTGAACAAAGGACTCCAGAGATTCTAAGTGTGAAACGTGCTGGCCTATGTGTCAGCAGGGCGGTGCAGTCACCTGGTGATGATGAGCCTGTCCAGGTTGATGCGCTGCTGTTTGGAGATCCAGGCGGTTCGGTAGAGCTTCTCCGCCGTCTTCAGCACGTCCGCGTTGAGCCGCTGGATCAGCTGCTTCTCGGCCGTCACGTAGAGCCGCTCCTGCTTCAGGTGGTGAGCCAGGGTGTGGATGTCCAGCTTCACCATGGTGGGCAGCCAGGGGTGGCACAGCACCCACTGAGCGACAGAGAAGGGCAGGGCTGAGTCCCACAGCGAGGGGACGAGCCCTGCCAGCCCCCACCCCCGGCAGCACACCCTGCTCTGCGCCCCCTCCCTGGAACCCCAGCCCGGCACTCAGGGACTGAGCCACTCTTTCCTAATTGCCATCAACCCTTGTTCTGTCAGCACACCAGGCACACCTGCAGAGAAGCAAAGGGTGTTTTCAGCTGGCACTGGTGAACTGGGACAGGAGCCCAGCACTGCCCACCTCCTGACACAGCTCCAGGACACGAGGTGGGGATCTGGCCATCACCTGCACAGATGTGGCCCTTCCTTCAGCGTAGGTGACACAAGCTCAGGGAGATGAAGGCCAGTCCCATTCCCACTCACTGGAACAGGCATAAAGGTTTCTGCCTTTACTCCTTCATCCTAAAGCCCATCCACGTAACACAAGGATTGGATGTTGTGATCTCTGGGCTGCTACCTCTCTCACCTGTCGGTGCATCAGAAGCACCAACCTCCCAGTATCGCTCTTTTCTGCTAAAAAAAAAAAATAAATTACTAATTTAAAAAAAAAAAAGACAAAAAAACCAAACCCCAAGGAGTATCAATACCCAGATTAGGCAGAAGCTGGAAATAAGTCTGGAGACTTTGCTCAACAGTAGAATTAATTAAAAAAAAATTCCTCAAATATTTCAATTCAGAAGAATATTTCTCTGGGCCATGATCCAAAACTGCTGTTTTAAAGAGAGAAAAACTGAAACAGCCATGGCCTTTCATAGCACACTAAGGGCTAAAATCTGCACAAACTACTGTTCTGTCTCAATGTAACATCAGCTCCAGCTTCACCATGAGAGAACATCTCAGTTAGCAGAGTACCACACCAGTCAAGACACGTTCCAGGAGCAAATCCATCTAAAAATTAACTCTATGGGAAAAAAATAACATCAACTGCATGAATGCTGATGAGGGAAGGGATACAATCATGCAGGTCATGGAATTGATGATTAACTGCTGTATGTCTTCCCCACCAGAACCAACAGCCACACCAGATAACGTAGGAAGGAAAAGTATATGATCTGCAACAGCAACCTGTAGGATATATCAATAATGGATATATGTCAGAAGGCTCTGCTGAGGAACCCTTCAAAGTAATACTACAGTTAAAATAAAAACTTATTTCCCACAACCTGTAGTGACTCTGGACAGGCCTTGCTTCACAAACCCATTTAGTCCATTCTTGAGAAACTACAAATAATGTACCATGTGCTGGCTCAGTGCTCTCCCCTCTTAGTGTTCTAAAGATCTGTGGTTCACTGTTCAGCATAGCAGGAGGTGATCCTTGCTGAACAGTAGGAATACAGATTAGCTCCCTAATTAGGCACAGGTTTCCCATTTGTTGGGGTTTTTTCAGCCTGATAACCAGGTGCACTGACAACCATCTCTGCTCCTTGTGTAATTAAGTTCTTTCATCTATAGTTTTGACCTCACAACCAGAACCCAGGCAGAGACGAACAGAGAAGCTGTCACAAGTCTTTATGTATAAAAATTTACAGTCTTATTACACCTGATGGTATCAGGGGTAAAGGCCATTCCCAGCACACACAGACAACTGGGTATATAAAGCTCCCAAAAAAATAACCCCGAAATCAAAAGCCCTCCAAAAACCCACCAACCCTAACCAGAGGTTACAGCTGGTGCACCAAAGATGAGAGTACAACAGGAACTTGAAGGATGAGCTAATTCAGATGTTTTTAACTAGGGCAGTCTCAGAGAAATGATTAGAAAAAGAAACATTGCTGTTACTGCCAAAGTTCTTTGAGAAACAAATAACTTCTTGCAACAAATTTATTTTGTTGTCTCAGAATTTAAGGGCTCGCACAAAAAAAACCAGCAATAAACTTGGTACTGTTTGCAAACACAGTAGTAAACATTTGTGATGCCACCTGAAAAAAACCTGACAGAATGGGCCTAACACCCACTTGGAAAGTGAAGTGAGCACCCAGCACAGGACCTGGGCACCTCCTCACGACAGAGCACCTCAGCCCCTGCCCACACACTGGGTCCTGAGTGGCTGTGGGGCATTTGCCCACTGCTGTACACTCTGATTCTTAATTTTAAACTGTCACCATGAACTTCAGGCCAAAATCAGGGCTCCAAAGAGCACCATTGGCTGCAACTGCACTTCTAAATATACTGGTCTCGTGACTACCTGATAACCTCCTATCAGCTGGCACTACCCATGTGTCTGTGTTCTCTGCCTCTGCTGTACAACAGCAGAAATAACCAAAGCAAGGGAATCGATTCACAGCTCAGCCACAGCAGGTTACCATGTACCACTGCTTTGCCAGGAACCATGAAAATCCACAGGATTTTCCTGCCAATCCACAGGAAGACAACTGCACCACAGCAGCTTCCACCCTACGTACAAGAAAACAGGATCAGCAGCTTCCCCGACTTTGTAACCTCCATAAAAATCCAACTGACTTGACTCCAAGGATTGCTGCTGAGATCCACCTCCAGGGAGAGCAACATCTTGTCACTGCCTTTCACCAGCTTTTAAATTAATTATTCTGAAGCCACACAAGCAGAGGAGGAACTTTGTCTTCACCTGAAGTCTCTCAGACACCTGAGAACAGAGATGTGAAGTTTAACACACATGGTACTTCAGGAGAGCTCAGGAAAGAAAACCCCAAAAACCCAGTCGAGCAAGATGTGTGTGCTTTCCATCTCTTCAGGTCCTGGTATTGCTAACACAGCCTGTCCTGAAAGGAGAAACTGCTGTACCACTAACACACCTACCTGCCACACACTGCTCCTCCCCCAAAACCTCTTCCCTTTCAACAGTAGGAAAGGACAGTGGCTGCAGCCTCTGACAGGCTCCACAACGTTCACTCCAGGCCAGCACTGGGGACAAGGTGCCCCTAATTATCCAGCAACCTGGTTTACGAGTATCACTCACCACACCTGGAACAGCAGGTATCTGTACGTAGCTGTATAAAGGAGACAGTTTAGGACAGACATCCAACTGCTGTGGCTAAAGAAACAACAGATATTCAATATTTCCTGCTCTGTGCAGATTATTTTTAAATCCTGAAGTTTCATGCTGATACGAAAACATTTCCACTTTCTGTCAGTTATTTCAAGACTTCTCAGGAACCTACTAGTAACTGTGACACAGTAAGAGCAGCTTAGCACAACAACTCAAACAATTTCTCTTCATGATGCTCCACATATCAACAACAAAGACTGTGTGACCTGACAGTATCCAAGATGCCTTGCCCTGCTGGCAGCACAAATTTGTTCAGAATCTGAGGCAGTCTATCCTTTGATGAACACAGGACATGGATTCCTTCTTACTCTTGAAAGTCCTGGAAAACACGACATTTGGAACCTTTAGGTGCTGAACTCCACCTTAAGAAGTCTGTAGGTTTGTCCTGTGACATGCAGGAATGAGCCACATCCCTATTATGTCTGTGATTCACTCGACAGAAAAGAGATTAAGTAAAGTGGTAAATGCTGCTGGTACACCAGACTCTTCTTCCTACTACAGCATTTCCTGCTCAGGGTTAGTTGCTCCTCCTGAGTCTCGCTATGCAAGACAACTTCCAGAGCAAGTTTGGGCAGATCTAACGTAGGCAGGGCAGGGCAAGGCACAACTGAAAGCACTCCTTCTTACTGAAAAATAACTCCTAAGCAAGCCTGAATAGCTTCCAAGCTAATTCAGCCCTGATGAAATACCTCTTTTCTCATTAATATTTATAGTAGCAACTAACAAGCCTCATTTCTTTGTACAAGATGTTTATAACAGCCTGTCTGCCACAGTCGAGCTAAAAGAGCCCTTTTCTGGGTAGGGTGGTTCACCATGACCCAGGGCTCATCTGCTGAACTCCCAGGTTACAACAGCCACCATCTCAAACGCACGTGTCACATGCTAAATCCAGCTCCACTGTCTAATTGGCATCAGTAAGAAACTCATCCCTCAAGTTTGCTCCTGCCCAGAGGCTGCTCTCAGCCAGCACTGGACATGCTGTCCGTCCGTGGGCAAGGAGCACCTTGTTTTCCTTGCCCCAAAACACAACTTGATCAGTAATGCACAGGATCAGCTGGCTACTAAATTATCTATTATGGTATTACTGCACTGCATAAAATCAATAAAAAGCACATAACCAGACTAAAATCTACTCCAGTTGCTTGTGATGCTGTAAAAAGGAGCTCCCTTTAGGTAAGGGCCACACTAATAAACTTTCAGTCAGAACAAGTGCAGAACTCGAAGCAGCTCAAGCTGACAAAACCAACCTGTTCCCAGCCTGTTCTCCTGAGAGCAGCTCCTTCCCCACGGCGAAACACCCCATCCAGGGAGGACAGCTGCTACCCAGGAGAGTGCATTCTCCAGGACCTGACAAGTCTCACACCAAAACCTCTGCGTGGAGTATCTCGAATATTTTGGAACCCTCCACGGCAGCAGCAATGCAAAAGTCTGTTTCCTGAAGCCACCACCCTGCTGCTCTTACAGAATGTTTCAGATTTCAGGTACCGCCCATGCCATTCCCCCTCCATCCTCTCCAAATTGCAGCTTCTACTTTGTGAGTCAACTCCATCGTCCACCAAAATAGCATTTTACCTATCGGTAAGTGTAGTGTCACATGCCCGCTCCGAGGGCTCCATCCCGACAGCTCTCAGGAGCGCGGGATCATGACTTTGCAAGAAAAAAGCCTGATACCGCCCGGACGGAGCTCCCCGGCGCTGGGGGGCTGCGAGCGACCGAAAAGGGAAGTCACGGCACTCACTCGTCGAGTTCCCAGTGTCGGACGTGCCCGGCACAGGAGCCGCGGAGGAGCCGGGAGGGAGCAGCGAGGCCGCGCTGCCCACCGACCCGACAGCCCCGGACCGCGACCCCCGGCACCCCGGCGGGGGGAGCGGGGCACGGACACCCCCGAGCGAGCCCCACCGGCGGCTCCGCCCGCCGCCCCCGCGCCGCTCCCGCCGCCTCCCGGGCGCCCTATCGCGATACCCCCACCCGACATACCCTGCTCGGCTCCGTCTCCGCTCGGCCGCCCGCCTTCCCTCTCGCCGCCCTGGAAGAAGCAGAGGGTTTGCCGGGCCCCGGGCCTTCCTCTTCCTCCTCCTCCTCCTCCCGCTGCCGCCGCTGCTCCTCCCGCTGCCCCGGGGCGGTCTCTCGGCGGCCCGAGCGCTGCCCGGCCCCGCTGCGGCCCGGCCGGGCGCGGCTCTGCGCAGGCGGCCCGGGCGCTGCCGGGACTTGTAGTGCCGGGCCCGGGCGGGGCGGGGACAGCTCCGCTCTGCCGGCCCGGGGACAGCCCGGCTCTGCCGGCCCGGGGACGGCCCCGCTCCGGGGACAGCCGCGCTCTGCCGGCCCGGGGACGGCCCCGCTCTGCCCGCCCGGGGACGGCCCCGCTCCGGGAACAGCCGCGCTCTGCCGGCCCGGGGACGGCCCCGCTCTGCCCGCCCGGCCTGCGCGTGCGGGTCGGCACCGGCGGGACGGGCGGCGGCTGCCCGGGACCGGCCCCGGTGGCACCGGGGCGCTCTGGGCACACACGTGTCACCTCGTCCCCCGGGGGACCCGGCCGCGACACCGGCCCGGCCTCGACCTCACCGCCTCTCCCCCGGGCGGGACCCCCGGTAACCCCCGGTACCCCCCGGTACCCCAGTGCCCCCCGGTACCCCAGTGCCCCCGGTGCCCCCCCATACCCTCGGTACCCCCGGTGCCCCCCGGAGGCGGTGTTGCCCCCCCGGTAACCATGGAAACTTCCAGAAGTACCCCCTGTCCCCCCCCCCCGCCGTGGTCCCGCCCAGCCAATGGGGACGCTCCGCTTGGCTCGCGCTTCCCCGTGGCGGGGCCGCCCGGCGCAGCCAATGGGGAGGCGCGAGGGGGGCGCGGCGGAGCGGCCGCGCGGCGCTGGCCAATCGCGAGAGGCCAGCTTGGTAGCAGCCGGCCAATGGGGGGGCTCCAGCGAGGGCGCGGCGGCCAATGGGGAGGCTCCACGAAGGGGCAACGGAAGGTATAAAAGGGCGGGCGGCGCGGCCTGGCGGCGCAGCGGCGATCGGGGCGCGGCGGGGACGGAGCGCTGGGGGAGCGCCGGTAAGGGCGGCGAGGGCCGGGCCGGGCCGGCCGGGCCGAGGGGTTCGGTGCGGCGGTTCTGGGCACGGAAGGGGCGGGGGGCGGTGGCTCCGCACGGGGGGGGCGGGCGGCGGCGGCGCGGGGAGGGGCGCACGTGTCGCTCCGTTGTGTAACCGGCGCTGTGACCCCGCACAGGTGGTCGCACGGAGCGGTCGCGATGAGGCTTCTGCTGCTGGCGCTGTTGGCGCTGGGCGCCGCCAGGGCGGACGAGGAGGAGAAGAAGGAGGACGTGGGCACGGTGGTGGGCATCGACCTGGGCACCACCTACTCCTGGTGCGTGGGGACCGGGGCAGTGCCGGGCCGGGGGGTCGGGGCCTGCGGGCCCCGGGGCGGGCGGGGAAGCGGCTGTGGGAGGGGGCGAAGGGGGGATGTGCAGGCCCCGGGGATGTGCAGGCCCCGGCGCCGGTTGACGGTTCTGCTCTCCCCCCCCCCCCCTCCAGCGTGGGCGTCTTCAAGAACGGGCGCGTGGAAATTATCGCCAACGACCAAGGGAACCGCATCACGCCGTCCTACGTGGCGTTCACCCCCGAGGGAGAGCGGCTGATCGGCGATGCTGCCAAGAACCAGCTCACGTCTAACCCCGAGAACACCGTGTTTGATGCCAAGCGGCTCATCGGCCGCACCTGGAACGACCCCTCTGTGCAGCAGGACATCAAGTACCTGCCCTTCAAGGTGGGCCCCGAGTGCGAAAGGGGGGGCCGGCGGGGACCTACAGCCCCAGTCAGAAGAGGCATCTGACTCACGGTGCCCTTCTGAGCAGCCCTGGGGTTCCCCAGCCCTCCTGGGAGGAACAGCACTTTCTGGTTATAACTGCACTTAAGTTATATCTGTCATAAAGACTTTGTTTGGTCTTTAGAGAGAACAAACCACTGGAACAAGTCCTAACAACTGTATGAAGGATTGAATGAGACAGTATCTATTGTTCTCCTCAGGTGGTTGAGAAGAAAGCCAAACCTCACATTCAGGTCGATGTTGGAGGGGGGCAGACAAAAACATTTGCTCCTGAAGAAATTTCTGCGATGGTCCTGACAAAGATGAAGGAAACTGCAGAGGCTTACCTGGGGAAGAAAGTGAGTGCATGGGAGCTGCCAGTACCAACTCAGAGTAGCAGCTTTAGGAAAGGGGAGATGGGTGCACTGAGTCAGAGCTACCCATGCCATCCTGAACCCCACTCAGTGCTGCAGGACCCTCAGGCAGCCCTGTGGAATGGATCTTCACTTCAGAGTGGGACCAGCACTGCTCTGGGCAGCTGGTGCTCTGTACAGACTGTGGTTTTCTGTGCTGTCTCTGACGGAGCTGTGTCTCTCCCTCCCTGCCCAGGTGACCCATGCAGTGGTGACAGTGCCAGCCTACTTCAACGATGCCCAGCGCCAGGCGACCAAGGACGCCGGGACCATCGCGGGGCTCAACGTGATGCGCATCATCAACGAGCCGTGAGTACAGACCCCCCTCCTGCCCCTGGGGAGGGCTGGGTGGGCTCCCCCAGCTCTGACGGGCTGCTCCCTGTACAGAACAGCTGCTGCCATTGCCTATGGACTGGACAAGAGGGAGGGAGAGAAGAACATCCTTGTGTTCGACCTGGGTGGTGGCACTTTCGATGTCTCCCTCCTCACAATTGACAATGGAGTCTTTGAAGTTGTGGCTACCAATGGTGACACTCACCTGGGTGGAGAAGACTTTGACCAGCGTGTTATGGAGCATTTCATCAAACTCTACAAGAAGAAAACTGGCAAAGATGTCAGGAAGGACAACAGAGCTGTGCAGAAGCTGAGGAGGGAGGTGGAGAAGGCCAAGCGAGCCCTGTCATCTCAGCACCAGGCCAGGATTGAAATAGAGTCCTTCTTTGAGGGAGAGGATTTCTCAGAGACGCTCACCCGAGCCAAGTTTGAGGAGCTGAACATGGTAAGTTTAGAAAGGTAAAGTTACATGGCCTCAGCTCTGGGCTGGCACTTGGGAATGTGCAGTGTCTCATGCTGTGACATTGCACTTAGGGGTATAAATAACTCCTGCTTGCTCAGAACAGCAGGCAGCTGCTCCCTGCCAGGGAGCTGGGGCCTCACCAAGGCTGCTCACGAGCTGGTTGGTGTCCCTCCACTGCAGTGGTTGTCCTTTGTAACCCAGAGTGGCACAAAGGGGAGACAACATGTTGGCAATATAGTCTCACAGTTGCGGGGGTTTTGTCTCCACAGGACCTGTTCCGTTCCACTATGAAGCCTGTTCAGAAAGTTCTGGAAGATTCTGACCTGAAGAAATCTGATATTGATGAGATTGTCCTTGTTGGTGGATCAACTCGCATCCCCAAAATCCAGCAGCTCGTCAAAGAGTTCTTCAATGGGAAGGAACCTTCTCGTGGCATTAACCCAGACGAGGCTGTAGCCTATGGAGCGGCTGTCCAGGCTGGAGTGCTCTCTGGAGACCAGGACACAGGTAATGACACCGTCACTGTCACCTCAGAGTGTTCACTGAAGAGTGGATGTTGGGCATTGACAAGCAAATGCAGTAGAATTTAGGTCTCTTCCAGTCCCTGGAGTTCTGTGCCCCGTAGGCTTCAGGATCCTCTCTGGAGTGTTGGGATGTTGAGTTTCCAGTTGAAGTGGTGTCACAGTCTTGCCCTTGATCTGTTCCAGGTGACTTGGTGCTGCTCGATGTCTGTCCCCTGACACTTGGCATCGAGACTGTCGGAGGTGTCATGACCAAGCTGATCCCAAGAAACACTGTTGTTCCCACGAAGAAGTCCCAGATCTTCTCCACAGCTTCTGACAACCAGCCGACTGTGACCATCAAGGTCTATGAAGGTGAGTGTCACTCGTGGCCCACAGCAGCACTGGAGTCTGTAGGGTTTTTATTCTTGCTGCTGTCTTGTCACAAAGGCTGCAGACACTTCGTAGATGGAAGTTGGCTCCTGGTTTCACAAAGTACAAACTAGAGCTGGGACGGTAACCAATCTTCTTGTGTCTTCCAGGTGAGCGTCCCCTCACCAAGGACAACCATCTCCTGGGAACGTTTGATCTCACCGGGATCCCTCCTGCCCCCCGGGGTGTCCCCCAGATCGAGGTCACCTTCGAGATAGACGTGAACGGCATCCTGCGGGTCACGGCCGAGGACAAGGGCACGGGGAACAAGAACAAGATCACCATCACCAACGACCAGAACCGGCTGACGCCCGAGGAGATCGAGAGGATGGTGAACGACGCCGAGAAGTTTGCTGAGGAGGACAAGAAGCTCAAGGAACGCATCGATGCCCGGAACGAGCTGGAAAGCTACGCCTATTCCCTGAAGAACCAGATCGGGGACAAGGAGAAGCTGGGTGGGAAGCTGTCCTCTGAGGACAAGGAAACTATAGAGAAGGCGGTGGAGGAAAAGATCGAGTGGCTGGAGAGCCATCAGGACGGAGACATCGAAGACTTCAAGGCGCAGAAGAAGGAGCTGGAGGAGGTGGTGCAGCCCATCGTCAGCAAGCTGTACGGCAGCGCGGGGCCTCCCCCGGGCGAGGAGGAGGCGGCAGAGAAGGACGAGTTGTAGATACGGCGAATGTGGTGTGTGTATATATTGGACTCAGGAACATTGTTTAAAATATTGAACTCTTTAATTTGGAATGTAACTCTGAATCTTCACTCGAGAGTGGAGCTGGAACCGCTAGCCCGACGTGGCTGTATCCTGCTTTTCGTTAGCAGTCGCTCGATGTCCGGGGAGGGAGCAGGGGGGGAGTGTAAATGGGGGTTTAGAAGTATTGGCAGTGGAATGTTCTATTTAACAACTCGGTCATGTGAACTTGGCGTAGAGCTTTTCTACCTGGAGTGACCACAATAAATTTGTTATTTACACTGGACTCTGCTCTAGTTCTGTGATTTCCATTGCTCCATCCAGGAGCTGCATTAACCCTGAGGGGGGGATGCAGCTCCCCCCTCAAGGTACCACTCCTGGGATCGTGGAAAGGGGAGCAGCTGTACCTGGGGGTGAGTCTCCCTGCACAGCCCTGAGTTTAAAGTGGATAAAGCTGGAAAGGAAAAGAGTTGGGAGGTTTTAAAGCAGGAGTTGGGCAGCTGTTGAGCTGGACTGAGCTGGGGCTCCCTGTTTCTGAAGGGAGCTGGTGGACTTTGCCCTCCCTGCAGTTGTGTGATGTAACAGCCTGATAAGAAAGGGGGGATCCAGCCTGAGTAACTGCCAAAGGGGCAGCTTTCCTTGAGCTGGGAGAGGGAGTTATCCAGAGGTTATCCATGAGAACCCTTTACATGCAGAAGGGAGGGTGCACAGCAGCAAGAGAGGAGGTTGGCTTAACTACAAGCAGACTTTCTCGCAGTAATAAAACTTCTCAAGAGCTTTATTAAAGTCTCACATGAAACAGGCCAGTTTTCTGAAGACTGAAAAGTAGCCTACACCTTATAAAAAAAATCTAATTGGAATTTGGTCTCTTTATTTTAACTGTGATCCTTATCCCATCCATGGGATTAGATAAGACATTGAACTGAGTCCAGAGGGAGCTCTTGTGGTGCCAGCTCCAGTAGTGCCTTAAAGCCACTGGACCTTAGCAAGCTCCCTGGCCTGGGGCTGCAAGGCCTCAGCCAGCAGGACCCAGTGCAGGCAGAGCCCCTGTCCCTCAGGGGTGTCCAAGGGCAAAATGAGCCCCAGGGGCCTCTCCAGCTGTGGGAAATGCTGGTGCTGTGGGGGAACAGCCCCACTACTCCAGGAGGGTGACCAGGCAGTCCCCGTGCAGCTGCCCCTGCGTGTCCATCCCCCCAAACACCAACAGCAGATGCACAACCGAGTCTTCAGTGCTGCCCTGGCCTTGCTGGACGGGCCCAGCGCTGTCCCCCCCTGGCACGGGTGGCTCTGTGCCAGCTGTGGTGGCTCCCGTGTCCCCCTGTGTCCCAGCCTGCCAGGGAATGACACACATGGCGTGGTCCAGCCTCCCAGCAGGCAGGGGGGACTCAAACTGCACGAGCGTCCACTGCTGCCTCCCTGCAGTGCAAAGACACAGTCACAGCTCCAGCTGTCACACAGGGACAGTGACACCGTTCATTGCCACAGCCTCGAGCACTCAGTGCTGCAGGGTGACCCCAGGACAGGCACTGTGCTCCTCAGTGCTGCAGGGTGACCCCAGGACAGGCACTGTGCTCCCCAGCTGGCACGGACCGAGAGCAGCCCCTACCTGTGTGATACTTGTACGTGGTATCCAGGGTCCCCTCTGGGCCTATTCCACCAAAAATGTACAGGTGCTCCCTGAACACTGCTGAGGAGTGGGATGCTCGTCCCCCAGGAATGTCACCAGTGGCCAGGACCTTCACCCACCTCATGTCACCTGGTGCAGGAACACAACACACCCCTGGCTGTGCATCACACCAACCCCACCAGCTCTGCCGACTTGAACAAAGAGAGGGATGTCCCAGGCACTTGAGCACCGGTATTTGCGAACAGCAAGGTCCCCCAAAGCCCAGGCACATCCCACGAGGTGCCCACACTCACTGGTGTCGATGCAGAACAGGTCGTCGTAGAAAACATCTCCAGCCAACCCCCCGTGGACGAAGAGCTTGGTCCCAAGTGCCACCACGGCGTGGCCATGGCGAGGGGAGGGGGGGTCACCGCGGGTGTCTGGCTGGGACCACGTCAGGGTGGCTGAAAACAGGAGCACTGATGCAGCAGGAAGGAAACTCTGGAAGCTCCACAGACCCTAAAGCCCCACCGAGGCCTCCCGAGGGAGTGCCCGGAGCAGGGTGTGAATCCCCAGCCCAGAGCCCGGCAGCAGAGGGAGCAGCGCCCGGCGGGCTCGGAGCCCGGCGGGGCACGGGTACCTGTGTCCAACACGTGCAGCCGCCGGTCCCGCACCGGCTCCGCGCCCCTGTGCCCGCCCCCGAACACGAACAGCCGGGCCCCGACGGCGGCCGAGGACGTGTGGAACGTGCGGGGCTGCGGGGCCGATCCCTTCAGCGCGGGGCTCTCCCACGTGCCTGTTTCTGCTCGAGACACGGGATTAACGGGGCAGTGGGAAGGGGAACGCCCGGCCCCGCTCCCCGCCCCGCTCCCGGGCACTCACCGGGCTCCAGCACCTGGACGCAGCCGCGGTTCCCGGCGGGGTGGGCGCCGCCGAACACCCAGAGGCGCGGGGGGCCGGGCCCGGGGCCGGGCAGGAACGTGGCGTGCTCGTAGCGCGGCCGCAGCCCGCGCCAGCCCGCGGGGACCCAGCGGAGCGGGGCTGCGGGCGGGACAGCGCTCGGACCGGGCCCGGGGCAACCCCGGCACAGCCCCGGCCCAACCCCGGCACAGCCCCGGCACAGCCCCGGCACAGCCCGGCACAGCCCCGGCACAGCCCGGCACAGCCCCGGCACAGCCCCGGCACAGCCCCGGCACAACCCCGGCACAGCCCCGGCACAGCCCGGCACAGCCCCGGCCCAACCCCGGCCCAGCCCGGCACAGCCCCGGCACAGCCCGGCCCAACCCCGGCACAGCCCCGGCACAGCCCCGGCACAGCCCCGGCACAGGCCCGGCACAGCCCGGCACAACCCCGGCACAGCCCCGGCACAGCCCCGGC
>JAWWLV010000040.1:861879-885779 GCA_035041135.1 Platyrinchus mystaceus
GTGGGGCTGGGGGGAGCTGGGGGGAGCTGTGGGGCTGTGGGAGCGGTGGGGCTGGGGGAGCTGTGGGGAGCTGTGGGGCTGGGGGGAGCTGTGGGGCTGGGGGAGTGCTGAGTGCCTGCACACGTGTGGTTTCCCTGCAGCTGATAGACGAGCAGATCCTGTGTGTGCACGGCGGCCTCTCCCCGGACATCAAGACCCTGGATCAGATCCGGACCATCGAGCGGAACCAGGAGATCCCCCACAAAGGCGCCTTCTGTGACCTGGTGTGGTCGGACCCCGAGGACGTGGACACGTGGGCCATCAGCCCCCGCGGGGCAGGCTGGCTCTTCGGGGCCAAGGTCACCAACGAGGTAACTGTGCTGGGGGCCTGCAGAGCCCGGGGGGATGGAATGGACCGAGGCACTGCCAGGCCATGGGCTCCCCTGTCACACCTCTGACAGCATGTCCTGCTGCTGGGGAAGCTTTGCCTGCACGAGCTGGAAAAAATGAGGCATTTGAACCTAAAAGCACAAATACAACTGCCAGGTGTGATAACACTGACCCTGCTTTTGAAAAGTGTAACGTGGTGAGACTCACTGGTGTGCCCCCAGGCTCTGTGTGGAATGCTTTCCGAGGGATGTAACAGAAAACTACCATTTTTCGTTACAATTCTTGAGTTAATTTTGTTTCTTTGGAGAGCAGTGAGCAGACTCCACAGGGCTCTGTCACACTGGCCTTGCCAGGCTCTGCCCTGGCACAGAGCACGCAGGGAGGGCAGAGCCTGGGGACAGCACAGCCCTGGTGCTGAGGCTGCTGCCCGGATTTCAGGGTGTTTCTCACTGCCTGGGTGCTACCCCCCGTGTTTCACAGGTTCCCTCAGCGCTCAGGTCTCCAAGGGCTGCGCTGTTCTCCTGCTGTGCCAGGGCTGGAACAGGACCCTGCGTGGGCAGGGCCGCTTGGGGCACGCTGACCTCCCCCCTTCCCTTGCAGTTTGTCCACATCAACAACCTGAAGCTGATCTGCCGAGCGCACCAGCTCGTCCACGAAGGCTACAAGTTCATGTTTGATGAGAAGCTGGTCACGGTGTGGTCAGCACCCAACTACTGCTACCGCTGCGGGAACATCGCCTCCATCATGGTCTTCAAAGATGTAAATACAAGAGAACCAAAGTTATTCCGTGCAGTTCCAGACTCAGAGCGTGTCATTCCTCCCCGGACAACCACGCCCTACTTCCTCTGAGCCCTGGCCCGCCTGCTCTCTCCTCTCCCTGTCCTGCCCCTTTACAATATACTTTTTATTGAGCACTTTGCTGCTGAAATGCTGCCTCTTGCCTTTTTTTATTTTTAAATTATCTAAATTTATTGTGTATTATGGTGTCTGTAGCAAGTTTTTTTTTCCCCCCCTCCTTTAGATTAATTTCAGAATATTTGTAATATGTCCTTGAAATTTGTACTACTGCCTGTAGTCCTGGCTTAGATGAACCGATTCCTTTAACCCCCCTCCCCGCGCTCTGGGAGCCACTCGGGCCCGTCTTTTGTTCAGCTTTTTGTTTTGGTAAGTTTTAAGAAATTTCAGCAGCAAAGTCCGTGCCCGGCGGGGCCGGGGCTGCCCGTGCCGGGGCCGCCCGTGCCGGGGCCGTGTCCGAGTGTTACGTGGATCCCAATAAAGCGCTCGAAGGGCTGTTCCCCGTTCCCGGTTTTGTTCCGTTTTCCTCGGGATTCCGGTTAAACCTGCGAACCTGCTGCGGCGGCGGGGTTTGTACATTAAAGTCGTCGTTGGGATTTTTTCCAGGCTGCTGTGTTCATTACTAAGCCGTGTGTCGGTGCCCCCCCGCTCCCCCTGCCCGCCGCCCGGGGCGGGGCGCGGCGGCCGCGCTGGTTCCGCTTCCGCCGGGGCTGCGATGATGCTGTTCCTGTTCCCGTCCCGGTCCCCGATCCCGTCCCGGGCGGGGATGGCGCGGAGCACCCTCTCCTCCCGCTTCCGCCGCCTCGACATCGACCAGTACGACGAGAACCGCTTCGTGGAGGAGCCCGAGGAGGCGGCGGCGGCCGAGCCCGATGCGAGCCCCGAGGTGGAGGCGCTGCTCAGGCAATATCCTTTGGGACGGCGGGACCGGGGGGTCCCGGGGGGACCGGGGGGTCCCGGGGGGCGGAGGCGGGACCGGCCACGAGCACCCGGGAGCGCCGGGCCCGGCCCGGCCCCCCGAGCGACCCCCGCGGCCGCGGCGCAGCTCTGCCCCGTACCCAGGGTTGGAGTCCTTGACCCCCCGCACAGGGGAGGCGCTGCGAGCCTTCCACACCGCCATCCGCAGCTCCCCCGGCAACACCAGGAACCAGGCGATGAAGGTAACGGGGCCGGGGGGGGCGGCAGCGGGGAGGTGACAGTGTCACCCCGGAGAGCTGGGCCGTGTCTTCACACGGGTGATGCCCGGGCGTTCTCCCCTTCCTCCTCCTTTAACCCCAGGACTGCTCATCTGATCACCTACAGAAATAGCCCAGCCTGGAACGTGGCCACCTCTTCTCAAACAGGACTCTTGGAATTGTTCCCAGCTGGGGGGTTCTCACATTCCTCTCCTTTCCTTGTCTTCTCAGGAGCAGGCCCAGGGAACGATGCTTAAAGTCCTCACATCTTTTAAAAGCAGTGAAATAGAACAAGCGGTGAATTCCTTAGACAGAAATGGTGTTGACTTGTTAATGAAGTACATTTATAAAGGATTTGAAAAGCCAACAGAAAACAGCAGTGCAATATTACTTCAGTGGCACGAAAAGGTAGGTGTTCGGGGCGCTCGTGGCTCAGCCCCACTCACAGGGCCCTGGTCAGTGGTTTTGGGAGGGCCCCTGCAAGAGAATCAGGTGCAGGCAGGGCCTCATCCCTGCAAAGCACGGTGTTTCCTTCTGTCTTTGGTCTCTGAGCCTGGACTCACACAGCCTTTGCCTGCGTTTCAAACCCTACCCTCGGCCACAGGGCAGTGTGTGCTGGAGGAGCGGCAGCACCCAACGCCTGCAGCGGCTCCGGAGGAGAAGGGAGGCAGGGGGGATGTGTCGGGATGGATGGAGCAGCTGCAGCAGCTGCCTTTGCAGGGAGTGTTTGGCCCAGGGGGGTCCAGCCTGGCTCACTTCTGATAAGTTTTTATTGTCTGAGTCACAGGATTTAGCAAAACTGTTTGGTTCGCCCTTGAGGGGCTTTTGAGGTCTCCAAAAAGATTCCATTGGGGTCCAGAGTGGGCCTCTTGTGTTTCTTTAGAATGCAAGATGGGGAATGTGGGATGTGTTCATCAGCTCACTGTGGGACTTTCTTCCCTCTCTGTGGCAGGATGAGGCACATTCCAGGTTGAGGCACATCCCTGGAGCAGCTGCTGGGTGCCACTGCCCCTGGCAGGAATCCAAGTGAACTCTTCCCCACTCCAGCGGTTCTAGCTGCAGCCCAGGCTATCAGTGCTCCTCCTAGGAAAACTGATCCCTGGGAATGCCCTCCCTGTGCAGGGCAGCTGCTGCAAACATGGTGTCATTTCACAAGGTGCAGGGCTTTTTCCCGTGGTGGTAAAGGCAGAGCTGGTGTAGTGTGACTCCAGCTATTGGCAGCTGCCACCAGCTTTGCAGAGCCTTGACAAGGGAGGAGCGGATTTCTCAGGACAGCAAAGAACATGTTTCTGCTTGCTTTTTGTTTCTTTTCTCCCTGTTGTTTCCACCGGGGTATTTTCAGGTAACTGTGGGAGGTGACACAACACGCCCTGGCGGGAGCGATGACGGTGCTCAGAGCGTGTGGGCACACGTAAGGCAGCTCATCCTCTCTGCTGTCAAAGGAGCAAGGCAGGGCTGAGTGGGCTGGGCAGGGTTTAAAGCCTTGTGTACTCTTGTGTGGTGCTACTGGTAGGACGTGTGGCTTGCTCAGAGCAGAGTCAGCTCGGTGGCAGTACCAGTCTGTCCTCTGGAAAAGGGCCGGTCTGGCAGCTCAGAACATTTACATGCCTGCAGCACCTGCAGGTTCTGCTCTGAGGGGGTGCTTTGCATTCATCCAGTCACCTGCTCATCCCTGCTCTGGTTCCATAGAGTGGGATACCCCTGGGCTCTGCTGGAAGTGCAGCTGCAAAGTAAACGCCCCGTTTTCAGCAGTCAGCTTTAATGTTTTCCATAATCACCCCCATCTTCCAGACTTCAGAAGGAAATGTCACTGACACTGAGGGACACTAATGAAGCTGAAACGAGCCCTTCCTCCTCCTCTCCCGCTCAGGGACACTGGGGGTGAGACATTCTGCTTCATCAGTGATGTGCAGCACTGGTGTCCTCAAGATCCAGAAGATGGTTAGATTTTGGACAATGACATTTTCTGTGGCTGAACACTCAGATGTTTGTTCTGTGTGGGACACAGTGACTCTGTAACCTCTCTCCTTTCCCACAGGCACTGGCAGTAGGAGGACTGGGCTCCATAGTAAGAGTTCTTACAGCAAGAAAGACTGTTTAAAGACTGTTAACTTGGACAGAGACAACGGTCAGGTTTGGACTCGGAATGAGCTGAAACAACACTGGTCCATCTATAGAGATTACAATCTACTGAAATCCTACAGTAACCTCTTCTTGGAATGCTTTTAACCTTAAAGGTGGGGGAAGAGTAAAGGTATTCCTGCATATTCCGACTATCACATCTAGGAGCCACCACATTCTCCTGCTCCCTTCTTTAACAGGCAAAGAGAAGGCACAGTCCTGCCTCCTATTACTGCAAGTGAACAGGTATTTCAGATGCTGCTTTACCCAGGTGTGGTGATACACGATCCCCTGTCCTGCTTAGTTCTGAGGTAGCTGTGTCCAGGCCAGCGAGATCCTGCAGCTGGTGGTGGGAGAAGGGGGTGTTGGAATGGGGGGTTTGTACGTGGGAGAGAAGGGCTTGGTTGGACTCTGGGTTGGTTTAATGTAAAGTGAAGTGCCTGCTGCATCAATAAAGTCCTTGGATCACATGAGTTAGTTTATTTTTAGCTAAACTGTATGTCTGACACTTATTCCAAAGCAGGCCAGCAATAACCAAGTCCAAGCTAAGTGTTCACCTTGCATGACTGCTGCTAACTCCAACTCCTTACAGAATTTGTTCTCAAATCCAGTTACGTCCTGCATGTAGGGAGTGAGACCAAGCGTAGCTGTTCCAGTCAAGACTTCTAAGATGCAGTGAAGAGAACACATCATCACCCTGGGTTTGACTTTTACATTCTTGTCCGTGCTAGAAAGTCAAGTGTAATGGATGTGTCAGCGTGTCCTTTGCACCAGAGGTCTGACCCGTGCTGTGCCCAGGCAGGAACCACGTCCCCCCGGGCAGGAACCACATCCCCCTGGGCAGGAACCACGTCCCCCCGGGCAGGAACCACGTCCCCCCGGGCAGGGCTCCTGCCCTTTGGCACCAGGGAGCAGCTGCTGGGCAGGCCCTGCCCCACCCAGTCCTGTTTCCATCAGCTGCTCAAAGTGCAGCAGCAGCTGCTCCTGGCGAGGGGGGATTTTTGGAGGCAGCAGCACTGTACCTCCCTGCTGGCACAGCTTCCCTGGGAGACAGGCCCTGGTGGCACTGCTGGGACACCCATCCTTACCCTGGAAAGAAGGGGGGGTTTGGGTCATGCTTTAGAATTCTATTTTAAATGGCTATAGAATCCCAGGGGAGATAACCAGAACTATAAAGAGAAAGAAATCAAGATTAGGGTTTTGATCCAAAATGTATTGCACCACAAATTTCATAGTGTCTCATCATACAATCCATATTTACAGCATAGAAGGAAAGAAATCCAACGGCCATAGAAAGGATTATTATAACCACTGTTCTGAGACAAGGGAAAGTGCATTAGCTTTTTAATACATGTATACACACCAGTCTTGCTCTGATATCTAATGAAAATTCAACATTGAAGAACTAATTTATGGTAAGTTGATCCTGTATGAGCTTTGGGATCTGAAGTTGAAGTAGTTAGTGAATGTATAACCTAGGATTTTGTCACTCTTATTCCAGGCTGCCTGTCCTGCATTCCTTATTGTTCAGTAACTGTTCAAGCCAGGATCAACACAAACCCATTAGTCATTCAGCAGGCATCAACCTGAGCCAGGGAGTCCTGACCCCTGGTCCCACAGAAACAGGGAGGGCAAAGGGACATTTGAAAGAAAAAGACCTCTGAGAATAAAATCTCCTCAGAACAAACAGGGTCATTCCACCCTGCTGTGTCTCAGTAGAAAATCTTGAGATAAATCTACTTTTTGATTGTCTATTTTCACAGTAGAGCAGAGCTGAAACATTGCATGAACTGTTCTATCCTCTCTGGAAGTGCCATGGATCCAGTTACTAAAGACTGTTTGGACAAGCTTTAGTGTACAAAAAAATCCTGTTGGTTTTCCTAACTTCAGATAAATCTAAGCTGAGGAGTGTCACCTGTGCCCAGGTAACAGCTCCTGGGATGTGGCTGCCTGGGAGGCAGGCTGGGGTCTGGATCATCTGGGCACACACATTCCCCTCTGCTGACTGACCTCACCTGAAGGAGGTTCCCCTCGGGCACAGCACAGGTGTGCATGGAGGCAGGATCAGCTCACCTGCTGCACCTCCAGCTCTGCATCTCCACAGCCACTCCACGGTCAGTCAGAGCCCTGTCAGCAAAGTTAAACACCTCAACAGTGACTGGATCTCCACTGGAGAACAGGCTGAAGTATCCTGAATATATTTAATAGAAGTATTGTTAGTAACATGAACCTCCTTCTAAGAGAATTCCCAGAATTGCAGCCTGCTCACTGAATTCCATACATGTGTAGTTTTTTGGAAATAGGTCTCATTTTTAAGAAGTCAGACTTACTGCTGCTTCCCATTTGATTCCAGATTTTGCAATAGTGTTTATGGGCAACATGTTGCTTCCATTGTGAGGCATGTGCCACCTTGGTCCCCTTTCCCTGTGGTTTTACTAGGAAAACAAGCTGCTGGAACCAAGATTTGTTCATTAGGAGTTGAATTTTGCCCTCAAAACCCTCATGAGCAGCATTTCTTTTACCATGTAGTCAGGACACAGTTAACATGTTGATTACAGTTTTTAAGCATCAGTATTTGAAGTACAGAAAACCACAACCAAAGAGGCAGATCCTGGTTATGAAGATTTGTTGCTAGCAGACTTGGAAGAAAAAAAATAAAGTGTTTAGTACCAATATTCTTCACCCTTTGTCACTAGATTTTTTTTTTTTAATAAAAGCTATTTTTCAATGTGGATTTACAATACCTAGACTTTAGCTTTAAAAATTTAAAATAGTTTCCTACCCCTTCTTCCCACTGCTAACAACCCATGGAACAGGCTAATGGATTAGTTTTAAAGGCGACTGAGGATTAGGTACTAGAATTAAGACCATTTTAAATATTATTTTTCTTTAAGAAAAGTAAAATCAGACAACTCTAAAGTTGTGCTCTCAAATTAAATAATCATCATCAACATGCAGCTTTGAGGGCTGCAGGCCAGGATATGTGCACCTTAAATTACACAGTGATATGAAAAAATGCCAACCATTAGTTATGTCAGTATAAGAAGGCAAGGCAGAGTTCTTTTTTGGTTAAAGCTCCTGCTCCTGTCCCGTGAAAGGCTTTGCAAACCATCACACACTCAACACAGTTCTGCCAACACGTTTTTCCTTGCTGGTTTCCCACAGCCACACAAGCAGCTTTTCTGTGCCTGGAGTCGCTCAACTCCAGCACCCTGAAGGGCAGCTGGAATCCCCATCCCAGCAGCACTGCTGTCAGTGGGGCTGTCATCACCCTTTGGTGCCAGGAACACAGGCCTGGCGAGCACAAGGAGCTGCCTCCCGTCCCAGACGGCCGAATCCAGCCCAGGCGTTGGCAGGCTGTAGTGAAAACTCCTCCTTGCACAGTATTAGTTTTGTAAACAGAGCCAGAAGTTCTTGTACAAAATACTGCAATGACAGTGATTAAGACACACCTGGAGCAGTGTGTTCAGGGTTCTTTTCACAGAAAGAAGTGCCTGGATGCTGACTCCACCTTCAGGTTCCCTTAAGGCCACAGAGTCCTTGGGCTCGAGATGGACGGCCGGATGCTGCCTCTGGGAGATGGCTTTGACCCAAACCAGGACATCTGGGACACAAAAGCACAACACACATCACACTGGGCTCACACTTCACACATGTGAAACAATACCACAGGTGAAGATGACTGAAGATTACATTTACATATATTCCTTTAAAATAATTTCATATTAGGACTCTACAGTCATTTAAACACAGTGCCCTTAGTCAATGCAGTATTAAAGTGCTCCCTGACCAAGACGGTGAAGAAATCTCAGGTGCAGACTGAACATCCCAGCTCCCTGAGCGGGCAGGGATGATGTGGGACATGGAGGGAGCTGAGGCAGCTCTCACTACTGAACATTCGCTACATACAGCCAGGGACAACACAGATCTCATCTTATGCCATGGAAAGGAGACACAGATCTTGGTGTCTGAGCCCAATGGCAAAAGGACAAACCCAGAATTCGGCTCCCTGATGTTAAAACACTGACTGTGCTCCTGCAAGGAGCTTCCAGCTTCCCTCCACAGACCAAGTCCACTGGGCAAAACTCTGCTGGAACTCCTCTGAGCACCAGAAAGCTGCTATTTCCCTTACTGAAATGGACAATTTCTGACACATAGGCATGTGATCAGCTAACGTTTTAATAACAAATCACATTTATGATTGTAGCTAACATTTGGAAAAGACACTTTTCCTGATCTCCCAGCATCTAGAAATTTTCATTTCCTCTGCTGGGAGTCCCATTGGAGACATGGCACAGAACTCCCATACACATGGCACAGAACTCTTACCTTGTACTCCAAAGTTTCTTTGAGCATGTTTTCTTCCTCTTGTGAAAAATTCAGTAACACAGACACAGCTTTAATGAGGTGGAATGCCTGAAAGAAACCACAGGGGTGTGTTGCTTATGATGCTCTCAGGCTCTGCACTCTGGGCTGTGGTGCAGCACTGATTTCTGTAGGTCTGTCACAGACTTCAGCAGACCAGCAGCCTCCCATCATCCCCAGTTCCCATGGACTGGGATGGCCTGTATCTTACTTCTTCTGTGTTTCCTGGCTTTCTGTTCTCTAACAATTGTTTGCATGTTTTGGAGAAAGAACACAAATGGGGAGCCCAGTTAGAACAGAGAAGCAGCCTGGCTCCTGTGGCTCCTGGTTTTCTAAGCTTTGAAAGGTTGATCAAACCAGAATGTAGGCAGGAGAGAATCCTATCATTTCAAATACACACTGAGGTACATCAGCTCCATATTGGTAATACTCTAAATGGGGCACACAGAGCAGTGAGTAGCAGTCAAGCACTCAGGATATCATGAAGTTGTAGGATTATTTTCTGACCTTACCCACTGACTTGCAATTACTTGTTGTTGGCTCTTTTGACATAATGTGGAAAACGGGAGGGAGCTCCAAATGCACAAGGAATTACCTCTTACAGACCAACAGGAAGTGGTATATGTCTTTTTTTCTTGGGTTTTTTTTTTCCTTCTTCAATGTACAGTCATTTTAATTACATCATCCATATGCTTTTCAGAGCAACACAGAAGGAATCTCTTGTAGATGCAGATCTTTTAACATCCAGATGTAACTACTTCTTAAAAATTTACATTTCCCTTTCAGGCAGTTCATAATCATCTGTACTTCCAAACACACTGCTGTGAGCCATTTTGTTTCATTGTCCCCCACTGTACACTTTTTAAGTATAAAATTATGGAATTGGCATAAAGTGTCCTTAGCAGGTGACAGGCAGCAATTTCTAGAGCCAGGCAGGCATAGAAAGTGCAGGTAAGTGACACCTTTACCTCAGACTCCCGGCAGGACATGAATTTCAGTACAACATGTTTAAGGTATTCAAAGTTTATCTCCCTCGAGTCGTTCAAATCCGAGTTGTTGGTGACAGTCACAGAAGCATTAGGCACTTCAGAATTTGCTTTCTCACGTAGCTCAGGTACCTCACTGTCAGGCCTGATTTTCTACAAACAAAAAAAGAAAACCAGAACAGGAGAACTATATTGTAGACTATCTGCTTGGCACTGAGGGGATCTGGGTCCAGGATATCTGACAGAGGGTTGTTTCCACAGCTGGGTACAACCTGGGCATCAACAGCCTCTCATCCTTCATGGGGTCACAGCAGAGAAGTGTCTCCAGCTCCCCCTGGACTCCAGGGCAGGAGCTGTTTGCAGTCAGTGTGTACATTACCCAAAGCACCACTGAACTGGCTTCCTGCTAGAAACTCTCCCCTGTCACTGACATGCTCTGAGCCTTTCAAACCTGGGCTTTCTTCAAAACAATTTTCAAGCTCAGAACAAAAATAACAATTTTAAAACCTCTGGTTTTTTCAAATAGATTTTTCTTTTCTTGGACAGGAAAACTACTGCACAAGGAATTAAAGGGGAGTTAGCAGTCAAGCTTTTGCAATGACAGTACAAGGGCCTGTCAGCAAGTGCCAGCTGGTGAGACTGAAAAAAACAAATCCTTACCAGCTCTTTCTGAAGGGTTTTCTTGAGTTCTGTCATTCTTTGCTGCAGCTGCTTTATTATCTGTAAGCACAGAAAAGGACAGTTTAACACAGTATTTACTGTCAGGACCCCCAGAAAGCTGGAAAACCCCCCAACAAATGAGTAATGAATGAAACAATCATTAGCCAGTGCTGGCAGCTCTGAAGAAGCAACCTGAATGCCTTGCCAGCAGCAGCAGTAGGCACGTGACACAACATTGGGGCTTTCATGGGACAGCACCGTGGAACTGAACTAAATTCACACAAAAGGGCCCTGCAGGAAAGCTGTAGATGGTATCATTTGCTGCATCTTTGCTTCAAGATAAGGATTCATACAGCTCTCATCACAGTTTTTATCCATGGTTGGTAAATCCTCGTACAAATCAGAGGAAAAACATTTACTCACAGCATACTGGATTCAAATTGGACATGCCTGTCTTTTTAAGGCTGCAGCATGGGCAGCACCAATTACTGGGGTTCCTAATTAAAAGGGGAAAGACCACCAGCTGTTTCTGCTGTTTCAGCTCACCTTGTTTTTCTCAGCAACTTGCTGTTCCAGCTCTCTGTTATCCTTCTGAAGTTGAATGACATGTGCAGCTGCCACCTCTCCATTCTGTTCCACCACACAATTTTCTGGAGAAGGGAAATGCTCGTTGTTCAAGGCCCTCGTTGACTGCTCCAGTTCTAAAACCTGTAAAGATAAACAGTGAATTGGAGAGACATCATGATGTTCAGCCCATGAACACTGCCTAGGGAGAAAGCCAGACTTCTTTTTGGTTGTTGTTTTTGGGGGGTGGTGGTGGATGCTTTTTAAACCAGAAAGCATTAGTGGCAATCTAGTTGGCTACACTTGTCACTGGCCTGCTTATTACTTCTGTGTGTCTGTCTCATTGGTCTCACAGTGGTTTTCTCAAGACATTTTAGGAGCCAAATAAAGTAAGGAGTTGTCTTTCATAAGTCAGCCACAGATCTGACAGGAAACAGCCTTCTTTGGGAAGACAGGGAACAACAAACAACAATGTTCTACACTGCTGGTGTTGCAACTCCTGAGCAAACAGCTCCCAGAATGTGTCCCCAGGCAGGACAGAGCTGGGGGGCTCTTGCACACCTGCCTAGTTTCCTGGAAGTCTGACAGAAAGGATTTGCAACTGCACTCACATCTTTCTCATGTTCTCTGGCCAACAGGCACTCCTGTACCTGCAACTTCAGCTCCTCAATTTCCTTTCTTGCCATTTCCTCTTTCTCCACTGCTTGGTTCTGACCTGCTTCTAAGTCAGACTGCAACTGGTTCACCTGCAGCAAGGCAGCTTCATGATCTGAGAACAGAGAGACCTGCTTAGTATCAGTGTTCAACATCCAATGGGAGTTTCTAAACCATTTTCTTAAACAAAGCAACTTACAGAGAGAATAAACCCTGACCTTCTTCCTTGCTCTGTCATGAAGACGGAAACACAGGGGAATTTAAGCCACACATGTTTTTGCAAAGAAGCAGCCAAACTTTATATATATACATTTGTACATACACATGACCTTAATACATAAGAACATAATTATCAATTAAAAGACCCTCATCACCAGTGTGTGTGACTTGTGCTGTGACTGCACAGGATCACTTGGGGCTGAGCTGTGGGGACACACAGCTCACCAAGGGAATGGGGCAACACAAGGCTGCAGTTTTATTCCCTTTCCAGATATTGGCAATGTACAAAAGCAGTGGGGTTGGGAACTGAGTGAGGTGACTGCACTTCATTTTTACTATGAATGCAGAGTACCGGTTTGCAGCTGCTCTTTATCAAGCAAGCACAGTTTTTAAACTGGTGCAAAGAGGCAAGGCCAGCTCTAGAGACTGTCCTCACACAGAGCTGTCTGGGATACAGGAGACTTGTTTCATCTAACCTTGACTGAGTAGGTTCAGTTCTTCCTTCTGTTTTAGCAGCAGATCACATTTTTCATCTATCAGCTGGTCCTTCTCCTTTATTAGAGCATTCAGATGTGAAACCTTCAAAGTGGACAAACAAACAGGAGTCATCAAAGATCTAAAACAGGAGGAGGGCATTGAAAGATTTCAGCATACCTCAGAGGCTCAGCAGGCATCCCTCCACAATGCTGACCTCAGTTAAAAAGCACTGAAGTTAATGCTGGAAGAGTTAAACCACACTTGGCTTCTGATGAACCCTGTGCCACCATCACAGACTGTCACAGGCAGCAGGTGGCAGCTGCAAAAGCCACCGAGCAAAACTGGAGATGGCCTTAAACCCCTTCTACCCCTGCAAGCCCAGATCTACATCTGTACCAGAAGAATAAAGAAACCAAAAGATGGCACTAACTTCAGTCAAACTTGCTCAGCTGGCAGTTCCTACCCTAAGCAAACACAAGCTCACGTTATCCACCTTTTTTTATGCAGGAAGGGCAAAACAAGACTACTTAGAATTGACATTTGGTTACTGGATACAAGCTCCTCCCTAAGAGGAAGTGTACAATTTTACAACTGCTGTGCTCCAGAGGGACCCAGATGTGATACAGGCACTGAAGGGAACAAACCAGAATGAACAGGTTTCTTTCTGTGAAAGGCTGGGAGCTCCCAAATACATTTCAGACTGTCAGTATTAACCAACCTGCTGTTGCAATTCCTCTCTCTGTTTCCGTGTTTCTTCCAGTGCTTTGGCAATTTCCACACTGACAGTCTCTCTGCTGCTCAACTCATTCTGCAAACCAGAAGTAATCGAGAGGTTATGTGAGACAACTAAAACCAAGTCAGTCTGTCATCTTTAAACCCCAATTGATTAGGACTAGATTTATGAGGGTTCTGACACACCACAATTTCCAAATGAGAGTTAGTTTTGTTTTACTGACTGCTGCTATCTGCACATGCAAGAGCAATACAGAACTGATGTAGGAGACAAACAAACCCAATGCTTAAAAGGTCTTTCAGCTTGAAGTCTCTATTACAAAGAAGCAGCTCCTTGCTACAACTGATCTTTATTCCAATTGAGCATCCAAGAGTAGCTACAAAAAACTTTCAACAATCTAAAATTACAGCCAAAATTGGGTAAGATGTAAACACCAGCCCAATTTAAGTTTTTAACGTTTTGCTTTGAGCACTATGAGTGGAATTTGGTGTTGAACCATTCTGTATTCATCACTGCTAACAGGATTTCCAAGCTCATCATGCCTGACAATACAGGACTGTATTATTTCTGCCTGATTTAGGCAGACCCAAGCATTCTGGTTCAGAAAAGGATCAGTAATGCTTCTCAAACACATTTCTATGGAGCACCAAAGATGATCTGCAGCCCCAAGTACCTGCAACCAGAATGTAATGGGCCTCCAAGCACTGAGTGTAACACTGTTCCCTGTTCCCCAATCCCAGCTCTGTACAAGCCAGTGTCACTGCCCAGTTCAGCCCTCACCTTTAGCCTGTCCAGTTCAGACTCTTGTTGTTTTAAAGAACCCTCATACTCTTCTCTGCTTCTGTTAAGATTTCCATTTTCTTTTTCCAACTGGCTCTGTAAAATAAAGATTGCTTAAATACTCAGTACAATTGTTCTAATGCTTTGTTTAAACAATTAAATGCGTCAAATGCTTTGTTCATATTTGGTTCCCCAAAGTATGAGATCTTCTATTATAATGCCAGGAGTGCTGGGTAAGAACATCCAGATGACAAGAAAGTTCTACAAGCTGTGTTGAAATCATTTTGTGAAGACTCCCATGGCCCTCCAGACAGTTTCTGCACTTACAATCCTGTGCTGAGTCACTGTTTTATCCAATTCCCAAGCTTTTTCAAGAGCAGCAATCTGAGACTCCAGCCCAGTGACCTTCTGATCATACTGATGTTTCTCACTTGAAATCTGTTGCTGCAGTTGACTTCTTTCATGCTTTAGATCAGTTTGCTTGTGAGAAATAAAGAACATTGCATTAATAAAATGGTACTTTGACGCTCTGACAAGATCAGACAACATTCCATGAGACTCAAATTGAGGAACATTATTCCTTTGGCAGCAGTGTCATGTACTCACTGACAGGAGTTCAGGTGACAAACAGCAAGAAAACACTTGAGTAACAAAACAAAGGGAAGTGAGAGTCTCTGGGGATGCTGAAGATCATCTGCTACTCATCAGTGAAATGTGCAGGATACTCACCAGCTTCTGGATCTTCAGATCCTGCTCAGCAGCTGCTTCTTTGCTCTTTTTCAACGCTTCTGTTGCAGTCTGTAGTTTTTGTTCCAGTTCTTTATTCTAAAATAACACAATACATTAAATTCCTTGTCCATTGGCATTTATATTATTATAAAAAAATGTGCATAATGTAGGATGACCCAGGAAGGGAAGGTAAGCACTGAACCCAAGAAACCACAGAGATCAGAGAGGCTGCCTACTTGACACATGCTGGTTTTAAAAACTCGTCATCCCAGCACTACCCCAGCACTGCTTGCACTTGAGCTATTTGTTTCTTAGGACAAAAATCTCTACTCCCACCACCTCTAGGCCCCTCTCCACCACTGAAGGTGGGGAGATGACCAGAGACACTGAGCAATTCCACCTTCCTTTCAAGACTAAATGTGACATGCAGGCTCACATTGGCTGAGAGCACCAGTACAGAGAGGGAAGGAAGGAAAGGGCACAAGGAGGATGAAAACAGTCAGACTTTGTAGTGAAATTAAAAACTACTCACCTGTGTTTCCAAGCGGTTCAGAGCCTCGATGTGATGTGTTCTGTCTGTCAGTACCTGCTGCCTGGTCTCATCCAGTCTCTGCTCAAGAGCAGCTTTCTGAAGATTACATTGAGGTGAAGAACAGGAGGAAGAATGGACAAAGAGATTAGGTTTGAGGATTTTTTAAAATTAAAATTTTTCTTTCTGTTTCATTAATAAGGTCAAACTAGAATGGAGCAGGAATTTTGATGTGCAATACAGCTTTGCTCTTGGGAACCAATAAGTCTGTTTGACACTAGGGCATAGGGCCTCCATAGATCCTGTTGCCCTGCAGATGGTATCATTTATATGAAGAATGGGAAATTCCCTGGCATCCTGCCACAATCCAGATGTAAGCCTTAACCAGCAGCTAGGTCATCATTTTGTAACCCAGGCCAAGATTAAGGGATTAAAAAAAAAATCTTTCATGAAGCTTAACTTCTCCTGCATCACAGCAAATACACAAACAAAAACACACAAAACACTTCCTCCTTAGGGTAGTTACTTTCAAAAATGTTTTAGTACCTCTGCACGGATTTTAAACTGGCCCTAGTTTACTAAGCCAAGTTCTTTTATCACAGCAACACCAAGGTGATGTGACTGTAGGACTGACCAAGGAAGAGCAAACATTCCCTTGTCTCCCCAAGACCCAGCTGGGGAAACATTGCTCCAGGCTGACTGTGAGCAGGAGCATCACTGCCCGAGAAAGACATGGAGAAGCAATGAGAGAAAGGGCACTAACCACAGCCAAGTGTCTGGTTTCAGCTGTTTCTCAGCACTTCTGAGGCTCAGGTTTTCAATACACAAGGTTCTGTTTGCACACCTACATGCAAACAGTTCCCCTCCCTGACCCACTGCCTCGCCGCAGAACAAGGAAAAGCGTTCCCTGTTCTTGTCAGGATTAACCAAAACAACTCCCAAATTGTCCCAGCTCCTGTGGGGATGTTAAAAAGCTGCTCTTTTCCTTCTAAGCAGCCAGATGCATTGCCCAAACAGACAATGCAGAAAGGCCAACACAGGCATCTGTGCAGGATCTCCACAAACAGGCTCAGTGTAGCCTCCCACACGTTCTGCCCAGCTCTGACAGAGTGCCAAAACACACTGAAGGGACAAATGTGTCTGCATGACATCAGCAGCTATTCCTTCCATGGGTGAGAAGTAATGTATGTCCTAAAAAAAACCCCTCACTAAGATTGCACTTCTAAGCAGTCTGTAACTATATAATTACCTCTTTGAGCAGTTCCTGCACATGTTCATCTCCTGAGAGGTTCCTTTCTAGCTTTTTTTCCAGGGAAGACACTTTTTCCTGCAGCTGTTCAGTAAATTTATTTCTCTCAGCAAATTCAAAAGTCATCTGTGAGAACGAGAAGTCACAGAACCTTTTTTGTAATGAAGCTTTCAGCTAATCCATTGTACTTTGACTTTCAGAAGTGCCATTAGAAAGGAAAGTCCTATTTGAAAAGACCACATGATCCTAAAACACCTTCTAGACACCAAATTTCCAACTACACAAAGGGGTACATTACCCAAGTGTGCACCTCTACACCAGCAACAGCAGATGCATCTGAAAGCACTTCACCTTTTGCTTGTGTTGCTCATATTCCACCTTCAGAGATTCATGCTCTGCCTGTAACACTTCCAGTCTCTTCTCACAACCAGAACCAGCAACTCGAGCCTAAAAATTGTGAGAAATTACTTACTTTGAAACTTAAATTTCCAACACCAAAACTGATATCTAACTTCTGCAGAATGGAGCTCTTTGAATCAAATCTCACTGAGCTCAAACTTACATTTTGCAAGTCTACAGAAAGCTGCTGAATGACAGTTTGTAGCTCCTGTTCTCTTAACTCCAGAGCAGTGATCTTATTTTCTGCATTTGTCTCAGCTGCCATCAGTTCATCTCTTCACAGAAAAAGAATAAAAAAAAGTGACATAATGTTCCAGAAAAAAAATCTTTAGCAGATAATTCTGCTGCTTATGAAAATGGACTAAGCAACAATAAAATTTTCTTGTCCTAAAACCAGCCACCACCAACCACTGCTTGACTATACATTATCCAAAAAAAGTGACAGCTAAGCATTCAACCTATATGAAACTACAACAAATTTACAAAACCCTACACAAGTATTGCTGTCATTGGCTTTGCATTTACATCCCCATGGGCACAGCAGAGGCAACGATTCAGTCAACTCACTACACACAGAAACTCTTCCAAAAAGACCAAACTGGGCAAGAAGTAAAAACACAGGGGAAACACACGCACTGCCAGAGCAGCTCCCTACCTCTGTGCCTCCAGCTCCAGGAACTGCTGCTGCAGCTCCTGCAGATCCCTCCTCAGGCCCTCGGCCTCGCTCCCGGCCTCCTGCAGCTCCGCCTTAGCGCGGGTCAGCTCTCGAGCGCGCGCCTCGAGCTCCTGCTCCGCTCTGCCCAGAGACTCCTCCTTCTTCAGGAGCTGAACATTACAGGGTTATCTTTAGCAATACAGGTGACCAGTAACCCTGACAAACCTTTTCACTGAAACTCGCCTTTTTTACTGAGTTATGAGCTGAATTAAACAATAAACCATGTAATATCATATTCAGTACCTACTGTCAGAAATCTGGCACTGACCAAGGCTGTGTACAAGCACAAAGGCTAAAGAAATGCATGCAGAACTACCACTAATTTGGTATCCTAGTTAAAATTTTAGGAAAGAAAACAAAGTTTGAAATATTCTTACCATGTGTTTAACTTTGGCAATTTCCTGCTGCTGAAAGCCCTCCAGTTCATCGATTTCATCTCGCTTTTGGAAAAGGTTCAAACTCTGCTCCCTCACTTCTTGTAACTGTATTTGGAGCATTTTTTTTTCCTGATAAATGAACAAAAACAAAAGGAATCCAAGAATATCTGTGTTCTCATGTCAAGTCAACAGCAGTTTAGTTAAACTCTCTGGGAAAGGAATCTTGTCTTGCAGCCATAAGGCTCTGATGGTGCTACACGTTGAACTGGAAATCCCCCCACGTTCATGTCACAGTGCAAATTACCAAACTTCAAGAACATACAAAAAGAAATCTGCATTCATGACAATGCCAGCAATGATCACCTACACCGAACTCTTAAAAAGGGACAAAAATAGTAGCATGTTTAACATCTTCATAATCAGATGTCCTTTAAAACAGACTAAGCTAAACACTTGGAACAACTACAAGACTGAAATCTTGTATTAAAAAAATACCTAACAAACAATTTCAGTTATTTTATGAAACAGATGACCCACTGCAAGACCTCAGCAAAGTCTCTACCTCCTGCATCCCAGCTGCCTCCTCTGTAACAAAGGGAACTACCATTCCACCTTACAGGACAACTTTCCCATCACAGCCCATCATTCTTTACTTCCCCACTGAAAAGTAATTCCAGAAACACCTCCTGAAGCATTGGGGCTTGTAACAAAAGCAAATGATTGGCTTCTCCCACTGAACAAAGAACAAACAATAAAAAGGGCTGCACAGAGTTGAGTTTCAATAGAGATGGAAGTGTGCGGGCTGGTGTTTACAAATACACACACAGACACAACTAAATCCCCCCCAAAAAAACTCAGAGGTTAATTACCTTTTCAACTTGACCCAGTTTTTCCATCCACTCCTGAACAAGATAGAAAGGAGAAAAAAAAAATCAAATTCAATTTGTAGACTTTCAAGGACATTTAATTATGGTTTAAAAAAAACTGTACTGTTTGCAGATACTAAGCTGTGGCAATGATTAAACAAAAAAAAAATCAACAAAACAACAATAAGAGCCAGTGCTTTATAGGTGAAGGCCGAGGAATCATTTTTGCTACCTGAATAGGTAAGCTTTATGCAAGTAAAATAAAAGTGACAACAGGTCTATTGCAGTTAATCTTATCAAAGCACAAGCTTAACCCTTCATTAGGAATTTTTGAGGGCTCTTGTTAAAACCAGTCAGAGCAGTTCTGGCACGGAACTCAGTGCTCCCTCCTTCCCTTAGTGCTGGCACACTCACACACACAATGCTGAACAATTATTTTAATTAATGGCAACACCTGCTTAAACCACCAGGGTCATGAGAGCCAAAAGTCATGCTCAAGCTGTTACCTTGTCCTTCTGCTCCAAGGCCAAAGCCATTCCTTCGGCCATCTTGGCTCGACTGGCCTGGTGAGCTTCATTCTGCTCCTGAAACTTCCTCATGGAGGCTATCAACAGAGATCCACCAACTATATTAAAAACTCATCCCTTAAAATTGCTTCTCAGTTTTCTGTAAGTAATAAATAACTTTAAAGAGCTTGTTCTGCAAGTAATTAGCCCCATCTTGACTCCAGCACTAACGCTGTGCCACTCATTACTTCACGCTGCTCGCACGCTGGCCAGAAGCCAAAGCTAACAGGAGACAGGAATACTGCTCCTTGCTGGATTAGAACAAAGCTGTGGCTTTCTAAAAGGTCTCTCCTGAATGTTAGCCCCAAATTTGGCAAAAGGAGTATAATAACAACTTTGTTCAAGACATTACTGCTGCTTTTTGCACTGTAAATAAGGCAAAAACTCATGTTCTAGTTCCACAGAGTACAGAGGTGCACAGTCTGAAAGGAAACGATTAACACACCTGCACACCAAACCCCTTCCCTTCCAACCACAGCAATTTTCAACTTAAAAAGAACTAAACAAAAAGGAAAAAAAAGTACATACAGTCCTGATGCTTTTCTAATGCATTTTCAAGCTTCTCTTTTATCTTCTGCAAGTTTCGGATCTGATCAGCATAATCTTGTGTGAGGAGGGAGAAGCACAGACCAGGAATGGACAGACATTGGGAAAGGCCATTTGTGGGGGGAAGGGGGGAAGAAAGAAAAAAGGATGAGTGGCAAAATGACAATGATTTTCTCAATCAGAAAATCATTCCTGCTGAGGAAAACTTGGGTGACCACGACAATGAACACAAGCAAACAGTTCTGTACTGTCCACAGGGCTGGCACAAACAGCAGAGCCTGTGCCGGGGGTGTCAGTCACACAGACAAGGGCAGAGCCAGAGAATGAACAGCTGTCCCCACGTTTTACTTCATTCCAGAACAGTGATCTATTTAATGCTGTTCAGGAAAGGTCTCTGGCATTGGAGGGTGCAAGGAAGGGGCAATTCATGGACACTGCATCCCTGTGCTCGTTGTTCCAGTCCCACAGCACCCCCAGGCCGAGCCCTGACTGCGCTGCCCTCGCTGCCCTCACGCTCACCCAGCAAAACTGGCGTGGGAGGCAGGGAATAAACACCTAAATAAAGTACATACACACCCTGCAGAAGCTTCTGTGCAATGGAAAGGAGGATTCACACACTGGTTGGGCTGCTTGCACAAAACTCTTGACATCAGAGCCCTCCTCTCTCTTGCTAAGCCTCAACCACTTTTAAGTTTACCTTGTGCAAGCAGGTGAGCTCTCTGGCCTTTCAAATTCAGCATGAAATCATTTTTGAATCCTATATTTTCTTGAACTGGAGCCTGTTAAGTCTCCAGAATAAATTAAAATAATCCTGAGCTGATTGCAACTTTTCCTTATTTTCCAAGGCCTTCCATGAGCCTTGGGAAGCAGCAGTGTAACAGTTCACCATGGTCTCTGGTTCTCTCCCTACAACAGGGATGCAGTGTCAGTGCAGAGCCCTCACTGCAGCTTTACAGAACAAGGAATTACAAAGAAAAAAGCCTCAAGATTGTTTAAAGTTGAAATCTTTGCTTTTTCTTCATTTTCAAGCACACTTCTTTAAGGATGGCACTGTGTTACTGTCAGCATCAAAAAGCTCACACGCTGAGAAACAAACCATCGCATACTCATGAAAAATAAAAGTGGGGACAGACACTATTTGAAACATGGGGCAGAAAGCTATCCTAGCTGTTCCAAGGAATCACATAAATGTGTAGTGAAATCAGCAAAGAGCCAGTTATCCTTATAAAAAATCAGTAATACTGGATGCTCCCTAGATGTCAATCAACAAGGCTGCCGCAAATCAATGTTCAAAGAACCCTAACCCCGTGTATTTTTAATATATTAAACCACTTAAACTCAAAGGAAAACATTTCCTAAAACAACAAGGTTTTGTATGTATCAGGACACATACCAGACAGCTTCACCTCCAGTTTTCTTATTTGTTCATTTCTTCTGAACAACTGGGATGAAAGATCCTCTCTGGAGCTGCTTCCATCAGAAGCCTCGGGAGAAAAGCAAGTCAGGTAACTTATTCAGGAAAGGCAATCCTGCCGTGCATTAACTCTGGGATAACAACCACTCTCCCACCCAGGAATAACACTTGTTTTTCACATACAGGGGAGAGTTGTACCAGCACAGCAGAATGTGTAAAAAATGCTGAAGGAGGAAAGCAGTGAGGGCTCAAACAGCGGGCTGTGCCCCGCTGGCTGCTCCCAGAGCACTCCCGTGGGAAGGGAGCCGGGGCTGAGAGCTGAGCGCTCAACCTGCACTGAGGAGATGGTGCAGAGCAAACCAGGCTCTGCAGCACAGGCACCACGAAGGGTCGAGTGGACTCCTCAAAATCAGCGTGATGAGACAAGAAGCAGAGATGGTTTCAGGTGGGATAAGCTCCCTGCAGCCCCGATGCAGCAGTCTGTCCACACAAAACCCACTGCATAACTGACTGATGATTCCTGGGGCGTTTTTTGCTCCATAAAAATCAATATTAAGAGCAGTTAAATGCATATTGATAAAACAACTAATTCTTGGAAGTTTTCTGTAAACTACTCAAGACTTCAGCCACCGCCATTATTTGTTTTCTGTTCTCTGAAGTCACAGGGTGGCGAAGGGAATTTCTACATGAGAATGTGTTAAGTGCTAAAAAACCACTCAGCAAAACAAAAGACTAATAAATTTCTATTATAGAATGTATTTAAACGTTAGAAGCTCCCACTTTCTGCTTAACAGAACTGGAATTTCAGCTGAGCTTCGGAAAAAACTGAGTTGGAGCTGAACTGTGTAAATAACTCCTTGACTTTGCAGAGTCCTGCTGCTGGCTCTGCAGAGGGCCCTGCTGGCTCCAGCACTGGGGTGACACTGCCTTAATCCAGCCTTTCAAAAGTGTGACAGCCAGCCAGCCATCCAGGGCAGAGGTGCCAGAGCATTCCATGGTTTCATTTAACCCACACACTCCTGGAACTTTACCACTTGTTTAAACAACGTTTTATAATGAAAGAGAGGGACTACAATAGTTTTGAGTGCAACAAAACTGCACGCAAGGTTTTTGGCAGAGACCTACACAGTGTCTTGGGTAGGAACAGTCCCAGGAAGCCAAGAGGTAAACCCAAATCCATGGCAGGATGAAAGCTGGCCACATACAGCTTGTTTTCCTACTGAAAGAGAAGCTGTGGCTGCCCCATTCCTGGAAGTGTCCAAGGCCAGGCTGGACAGGGCTTGGAGCAGCCTGGGCTAGTGGAAGGTGTCTCTGCCCATGGTAGAGGGTGGAACTGGATGGTCTTTAAGGTCCGTTCCAATCCAAACCCTTCTGGGATTCTGTGCTTCTACAAACAGGTATCTTACAAATAACTACAGCTTCATTTAATATTTTATGTCTGTTTATCAATGTTCTGTATTGAAACAGCTTTATAACTCACATTTCCATAGGAATAGAAGCCTCATGGCAACTACTATGGTTCACATACAAACATTTTCTCTTCAATGTTTAAGTTTGTTCAAGCTGATGATACATTTATGCATTCACTTACAAAGACACCGCAGTACGTACTCAACTCACACACTACAGCTAAAAAGGTTGTCTGCAGAGCCGTGTTAAAAACGCTGCCAGAGAAATCCGATTTCAAAGCAAGGTGTAACTCACAAAGTCGTCTCCGGAGTCTGCTCCCACCGACGTGATGGACTCCTTGCTGACAGACCTGGGGATCCGGGCAGTCCCTCCCGGCCTGGGGGCAACCGCTGCCTCCTCCGCGATCTTCTTCTTCAGTTTGGCAAACATTTTACTGCTTACAGTGCTGAAATATCCAGGTCCTTGGAAACCCACCACCTCCACCCTTTAATACACTGGCACTCTGGTTAAAGCTTCCAGATGCTGAGATTTGATTCTGTGCCTCATCCACTGGTTTACTGCATTTCTAGGTCCATTAAAGCCCTCACGGCCTGACAGTACCTGCAAATCAAGCAGAAATGGGTTCCACACTAAAAATCCCACCCGCACTAGTCATTTAAAGGAAACTGAGCGCCTTTTAACACCGCATCTGTTACAATACGTTAAAAAATCGGGTCACGCGGCGCAGAACCCGTTAAAGCCCCAAACCAACGGCCCCAAACGGTGACAGCGCCGGGAGAGCGGGCGGGTCCCCTCAGCCCGGCCGGGGAGGCCCAGCCCGGCCCGGCCGCTCCGCTGTGGGCACCGAGGGCCCGTCCGCGCCGCTCACCCGCCCCCAGCCCCTCACCGCCCATGGCCGGTCCCTCACGGCCCCTCACCGCCCATGGCCGGCCCCTCACCCTCACGGCCCCTCACGGCCCCTCACGGCCCCTCACGGCCCCTCACGGCCCCTCACCGCCCATGGCCGGCCCGACCCCGCCGCTCCCCGGCCCCCGCCGACCCGGAAGCGCCGCGCGGGGCGGAAGCGGCGCCGGCCCCGCTCCTCCCTCAGCCCCGCTCCTCCCTCAGTCCCGCTCCTCCCTCAGCCCCGGTCCCGCTCCTCCCTCAATCCCGCTCCTCCCTCAGCCCCAGCCCCGCTCCTCCCTCAGCCCCGCTCCTCCCTC
>JAWWLV010000040.1:885879-924242 GCA_035041135.1 Platyrinchus mystaceus
CCTCAGCCCCGGTCCCGCTCCTCCCTCAATCCCGCTCCTCCCTCAATCCCGCTCCTCCCTCAATCCCGCTCCTCCCTCAATCCCGCTCCTCCCTCAGTCCCGCTCCTCCCTGCTGCCCTCCCGCAGTCCCTCGGCGGAGCGGACGAGGCGGCCCGGTACGAGAGTTTTCCACAGTTTATTGACAGCACAGTCCTCCGGCGGGGCCGGGACAGGGGCGGAGGGGCGGCCGAGCCCCGGCACGGGGACAGCGAGCGGCTCGGACACGGCACAGCCGCGAGCGCCGGGCGGGAGCGGCCACTGCGCGGCGGGGACAAAGCGGACGGGAATCTGCTCCAGAGTCTCTGGAAAGGCCGGAGAGGCGGCGACGAGGACGCGGGGTGGCACTCGGTCTGTGACCCGGCCGGACGGGGAGAAGCGGCAGGTCCCGGTTGCGATGCAGCTCTTCCTCCTCCCCGCAGGGTCCAGCGGTAACACAAACACGCTGCTTCCCTCCACAGACACCCAGAACAACGGCAGAGTCGCTTCTGGCATCGCGCTGCTTTGGCGATTACACATCCCTTGCAAAAAAAGTCCATTTGCTCCAAAAAAAGTTTATTTATATATCTCTATATATTTCAAGGAAAATATCTGTTTTTACCAAAATACGATATACAGGCACACAGCTGTAAAATAACTTTAAACCAATTCACTATAAAATTAGTTTTGATAATAAATAATCTGATTCTCAGAGAGGCAGAACACTCAGTACCTCTGCAGCGGTGCTGCCCGAGGCACGGTCCCTCTGCATTCCCAGAATGCTCCCAAACGCTCCCACCTGTGCTCCCCTCGTCCTTCTCACCGGGTCTTGCCCAGGGCAGAAGCAGCTTGTGCTTTTCAGCCTGCATGAGGCAGAATCCTGCTCCCAACGAACCACACCAACGGAGAAACGATGATAAACACGTGCCAAAAGCAACCTGCAAAGTCAATGGGGCAGATCCTCCCAGCAGGGTTTGTTCTGGAAGGAGCAGCTGCTGGTACAGGGCTGGTGAGATCTGCTCTGCTCTGGGGCTCCTGCAGGCCAGGGAGCTGCACTGGGGTCTTCTCCCAGTGGGAATAAAACATCTATGGGTGCATCTGGGCAGAATTCAGACAGTCCTTAATCCCCAAAAAGGTCAGTCAGATTCAGAGACCTCGAACTAGATCTCCTGTCTTGGCAGGGTAATGGTTTAGAGGGGAAAACAAGAAGTGGCTGACTGGCACTCCTAAATCTAAAGCAGGTACATGTCTGATGTGTTCCTCCCCTGCTCCACTAGTGGACACCCAGATCCTCAAAGCACTTGCAGTACATGTGGTCACAGAACAGTATTGCTCTAAAAGTCAGATATTACCAATGTAAGAGAGCCCCCTCGGGAGTGTATAATCTGCTCTGGAGAGCCTGACCTTACTGAGGTGCACAGAGCAGCTTTCAGCTCTCTAGCCTAGATTTGTCCCTTGTTCATACAACTGTTCTTGCCTGCAGAGCTCCCTCAGCCCCAGGAGCAGCCCCAGCACCACCGGGCCTGAGTGAGGCTCAGCCACTGCTGCACCACTGAGCTGCACTCAGACACTGACTGAGGAACTGAGGAACTGAACACAGATAAAGCTTTTACAAAAGAAGCCTCAAGACAAAACAGTTGTTCAGACAGATGCCAAGATTTTTAGCTTCCTGGAAGGAGCAGACTTGCAGCACAGCACGGTGACAGTACACGGGAGATGGCGGGGCAGGGGAGGTGCTTCCCAGCTCATGCCAGGGATGGATCTTGGAGCAGCACTTCCACCCCATCCTTAGGGGAGAAGCCTGACCAGAGCTACTCAAGCTGTAGCTTTTGAAGATGATTATTTGGAACCTAATTTCCTGTTGTCCCCATCTATTTCCTGTGATCCTTAAAAGACATCTCTGCACATCTCCCTGGGGAACAGTCTTGAGAGGTTTAGTCAGTCATGACTTGACAGACATTATTTTGACAAACTACTCAAAGAAATGTCCTGGAACTTCTCAAGAAAGCACTCCAGGGAGCAAGTCCCGTTTGCACAGCTCATGGAAGTTAGTGCTCCATTTAGCTTGTGCACGAAGCAAAATGACACATCACATCCCAACAGCAAATAAAAACCAGAGCATTAAAGACTCATAACCCTTGCATTCCCCTGTCACTGTTATTTTGAGAAGTCAAAAGGGGGAAAAGAGGCAACAGTAGTAACTTTGGCAGGATGTTCCAAAGCCAATTTGAGCAGGAGCACAAACAATTTGAGCAGGTGCCTACTGTGGGAGCAGGATTCATCTGAGCACACCGCATGCAGGGAGTAGGGAGCCAGGCAGGAGCAGTCCCATAAGGACACAGTTGGTCCAGTTCACCTTCTCCTCTCAATGTATTACATGCAGAATTTACCCCTTTCATTTGGCATTGCCTGGTGCTGGCAAGTCTTCTCCGTTAATATAAGCAATAAAGATACATGGAGAAAGGGAGAGCGAGACAAGAGGGAAGGCAGCAGGCCTGAGAAGAAAAGGATTTGTTCTCTTCTCACTTAAAAAAGTCTTTGCTTCGCTTCCACACTGAGGACTGTGAGATACAGAAACCAGATTTTCTTCAGTACACACAAGCATACACCGAGGTACCCACGACCATAGCACAGAGCACACAGTAGCACGAGTTTAGAATGACTTAGTTCAAACAAGACAAGCTTTTACTTGGAGGGGAAAATATCAACATTTTCATCTTGGATGCAGCTGCTTTGGGCAGGAAGGGAGGGGGCTGGCTCAAAATCCAAGACCAGACACTCATCCTAGCTACAGCTAGAGCAGACAGAGGGTAAGAGCCCTTTGCTTACACAGTACAATTCTGTACTCCTCCCAACACAAGTCTTTATCTTTGAATGTCCCTGCCAGCATTGGACCTTCTAACAAAGATCAGTAGGTAAGAGGAGAATGAGTAACCTCAAGAATGAATTTTTGACGTGGATAGTCTTTGCTGATAAGTACAACTTCTGAACTAATTTTCAAGGACTACATTCTCCTCCTACATTCCAGCTTCTTCAGAGCTTTCTGTTCAGTTTTTTTAAAAGTGCATTTTCCTCTGATAAGATCTACCTTGGCAACAAGCAACCTCCTTGAAGGGCTGCAAAGTGGAGTAGAAGCCTCTCAGGTCACAAGCAAGGACTCCCCGCTTCAGCCTGGCTAAAATGAAGGTGGGATCACCAAGGCTTTCCCAGTCAGTTCACAAACAACGTCCCAGAGGTTGACCAGCCCACGTGAGTGGAATCATCATCATCATTCCTAAGCTTGGGAACAGCATACTGTTTTCCACATAGATGGAACCAACATGAGAACAGCTTCATAAAAGCAAAAGCTAAAGCAAAGCAAAAGCATTTGGTTGGAAGGCAGCGAGCTGGGGAAAACTCAATTCCCTTTTTCCATGCAAGCTGAACACTGCTGGGGGAGGAACAGCAGGCAGGGCAACAGATAAACTGCCTCTCACTCACTGCTGCATTAAAGGCCTCCTGTATCTTCAGCTTCCACACACAGCCCCATGTTTTAGTAACTGGGGACCTCCTACCAGGCAGGAAGGCAGAGATCAGCTTCACAGTTAATACATGAATCTTACCACTAATACATACAGGAGTACCCATCCCCCTGGCTAACTAAGGGCTCCTGTACCTCAAATCAATTATGAATTACTTCAAGGTCCAAGGGTAAGTCGCTGGAAATAGTAAATTACAGTGGCAGAAGAGCCATAACCTTTACTACAACCAAAAATGATCTGCAGCACCTTGTGGAATCCACCCGAAATGGCGTATGTGTGTATATATAAATTTTGTATATAGACATTGTAGTGGTTCATTCTTTTTAATACATATACAAGTACCTATACATATATACATATTTACAATTTACACCAGCCAGTAGATGTATGTGTACTGTACATACACACACAAACGCCGAGAACACACATGCACACACACAAACACACCCGTTAAAACAAACTCCACAGCCCGGGAAATGAAGTCCTGCCAGAGTCCAAAGGGCAGCACCAAGTTGGGGGGGCTCAAGGTACCAACTTCAAGACTGCTTAGGACAAACACGAGCATTCACAGGATTTTGTACACTTGGGAAATAAAGAATGGATGGTGCAAGCTTCAGCCCAGCTACAGAGAACCTTCATGCAAACTCCCCAGCTACGCTCCAGCCATTCCTGCTGTTCCATACTGTGCCCTCAGCTGAATGGATCCACCAGTGCTGTTGTGGCTGACCAGATCCCACCTCGGGTGATGGCACTGCACAATATCGTGGCAGTCAACAAGTTCTGCATTGTTTTTACCTAAACACAGAGGCATGGCTGGGGTTCAACAAAAAGCACTGATCAGACTTGTCCTTCCACTTCTTTTCTAGCAGCCCATGGAACAGTGACAATAGACTTTTTTATTTAATAGCTAAAGTATTTCCATTTCCTTCTCGCTCACCCCTGCCCTGCCAGGAGCTGCCAGAGCTCCTCTGTCTGTGCAGGGCAGCAGTACAGTCCCAAATGAGCCAGCCAGCACTTTTCCCAGCAGCCAGAACAGCCTTCCCCAGCCAGCACCTCCCCAAGGGCCACTGTCCTCCTGCACCCCCCCACAGCGAGGGTACGGGCTGGGGAGCCAACGGGGCTGCCAGAGTCACAGCCCCTCCTTCTCCTGGTTCCAGGGCAGGACTGAGCTGCAGTGGGGGACATGCAAAACATCCACGGGGTTATGGCAGCTCCCACTTGGTTTAACCTGCCAGGGGAACATCAGCACCTCTCCTGGGGCACAGGGATCCAGGACAGGAGGGTTGGACACGCAACTGATGGGAAGGGCTCGTACTCAGCACTGTACAGGACGTCCTTTCAGCTCCTTTCAGGGAGTGGTCCCACTGTGGGAGCCACACATTCCACCCACACAGGGAAAGGAGGGGTAACACCTCCTGGAAATGTCAGAATTTCTACACAGTATCTCAAAATGAAGAATGCCCCCTCCTCCTGTGGCAGCAATACAAATGGCAAGATGCCCCACAGGACAGTGAGGTGGGGGCCAGCCTTGGGCATTTGTAACTTGACCACCTGCCCAACCAGGTCTTTGGCCAGCAGGACACAGAAAACTGCTGTGTCCAATTTACAGGGAGCATTATGTTATCTTTACAACTTCACTTGAAAGCCACTGCTCCAAATGCAACTTAATTGTCCACAATTTTGTCTACTCACTTGCCTAAGACTGAAAAAATATATTTGTTATGAAGGACTCTGTTATTGCTATTGTTGGTTTGCACTGTGTGGTTCCATCTTTACCATTTCAAATCCAAACTCTTTGGGGATAAAATATTGGTTTTTCTGTTGATTTTTTTTTCTTTCCAATTTCTTAAAATTGTATAAAAATAAAGGATTTCCACAAATGTGGGGTAAAGGTAACCAATAATACTTCTATGCTTAGGATCAGCTGTTGGAAATGTGGTTGACAGCCACAAGACCAGAAATAAACCTCTAGTGATTCTTTAGTTTAACATTTAAAAGACATGAAAACTTCTGCTTATAAAATTGACCCCATACAGAATGGAACAGCTCAACTAACAGCTGTTTATTATTACTTTTTAAAATAATGGTCCTAAATTTAAAAATAAAATCAAGTACTTCCTTTTATGATTTTCACATTATAAAACTGCACCATTCAAAATCTGTGGCCAGGGAAACCCCTTTGCAATAAGACAGTTTCTTTTAATAGTCATCGAGGGTGTTTTCCAGGAAAACATTCCTAACATCCAGTATGGAAGCCAGCTCCAAAATGTGCTTTTGGAGGTGAGGGTTCTCCACCGTTTCATCTCTTGGCAGCTGAGGGTAAGATTCGGGATAATTTCGAGTCTCCTGCTAGATAACAGTGAAAACAGAGAGAATCAGACACTCATTTCTTTACAGCCTTTACAAAGAAGATTGCAAAAGGCCAATTTCACACTATCTGTTCAGTAGGGTAGAGAGAAAATGTTCTAGAATTTTCAGTTTTCTGTTTCCATTCATCAGAGATGGTTACAGTGGCAATACAAATGCCTGTTCATCTGAGATGGTTACCGGTATGTTCACAGAAGCCTTGCAAAAACAAAAAAAAAAGACTAAAAAGAAGACAAAGAGACTTCACATGTACTTACCTACCAGGCTGGAGTTCATTTCTTGAAATTACAGACATGTAAGCATCTCCAGTGGGAGATTTATCTCATCCTAAAATAAGTACCTAAGACACTGGGGGCGAATCTCTCTACACTAACACAGACACGGTTCTTTGCCCTGCTGTCTGAGTGGCCCAGGTTGCTGACTTGGGCTGGGAGAGCTGCTGGATGTCTGCAGTTCCACAAGTGAATACTGCCCCTTTCTGTGCTCAGCTCCCATTTCTTCCTGCAGTGTTTAAAATGGAGCAGGCAGTTTATATGCCAACACTCACACAAAATGGTGCAGATCCAGAAGCAGACTTCACTGTTGGCACAGCTTTAACCAACGGGGAGGAAAAGTACATCTTCCTGTTTAGCTTATTCATTTACACTTCAAACACCTTTCAAAACCCATTCACATTAGAACACGTTCAGCAATAACGTCCCACTCCTCCCCACTTAGTCTTATATTCTTGTTCTACACCTTTTTGGTTGTGTAGAAATAATAATCTTGACTTACTAAGAAGTATTTTTGTAGCAGACACAGCTGTCCAGAGTGACATAAATGAACTGGAGCGTGTCTGCTGCAACTTCTGTGCAGGACTAAGGCTCCAGCAAGTCAAAGGCTTTGTGCCTTTGGAGAGACACAAAGGCACAGCCTCAGTGCAAGCTGTAGGAATTAGCATGTGAGCATCACTCATCTTTCTGAAGTCACAGGGATGTGCTCAGCCCTCAGACCCCTCCACCCTGAGCCAGCACAGTTCTACATGCACTGGACTGTCCTTCCCACAGAGGCACAGATATCCCTCCATACCCGGAAGATCTTGTGCATCCTCATTGTAGCTGAACAGAAGACAAATCTTGTGAGAAGCAAGCGAAGAAATTCATCCCCAAAAAACTGAAGAAAGGACTGATCTGCAGAGAAGGCGAGGAAAGCTCAGTTTAGAAAGGCTTAAAACCCAAACCCTCACAAAAGGTTCAGCTGTGCATGCTGAGGCCGTACCTATGGAGCGGGAGTGGGTCAGGAGCTGGGCAATATCCCGGTTGATTTTCCTAAGGTAATCCTGACACTTCTCCCACAATCCTCTGCGCATGCTTGATAATCCAGAGACAAACAGGAATGCCATTAAAGGATTGTTCAGAAAGAGTGTGAAGAGGCTACCCCGCTGAGACTGATCTAAAAGGAAAAATAAATCAATAGACAAGGAGATACATTTGGCACATGAAACAGAAACGCTGTCCCTGCCACAGAGTGAGGTCACTCACCCGCTACATTCCACAGCAGAGGAGCTACTCCTCTGGGCTAGTTACACCTTCCCTCGTGGAGATCTGACCAGTGACTGGCAATAAAGCCTTGCTGGGGAAGTGCATTAACACCAAGACACCTTAACTGTCTCTGCTCCCTTTCTGGGACTAACAAAGCTGCCCAAAGTGCTAAAACCATCATCCTGTGCTGGGATGGCAATTTCCTCAGTCTCTGTGTAGGAGAGGCTTTGCTCCTACCACTTGTTGGAGCTTACTGTAGAAATATCATCAGTGTTAGAATAAATTATTTACCATAAACAGTAAATAAACTTTATCATATTACTCCAGCGACTGTCAACCTGATTTAAGGGTTACATAGTAGTGAAAAGGTGTCTTTTCCTGAGGAATCCAAGTTCTATTTGTTTGGGATAGATACAGGATGCAACTGGAACTTCTTGGGAAATGCAATACTGCACATACCTTGCAATGCTTTTGGATATGCTGTTGGAGAAAGCAAGCACACCAATGGCTGTCCAAATAAGTTTGTGAAATTCTGTAACAGATAAGAGTTTTGAAGTATTGATGGTCACTTTGCTTGCCTTGAATATTCAGCAGGTCGAGGGTACAAATCCTATTAATGACAGACACTAATGCCCCTTGCACAGCTCAGCACTGGCCATGAGCCTGACAGGTTCACTTACTCAGATCACACACAGGAGGAATATAACCTACCACATTTTAAAGGAATTACAATTCTCTCATTTCACTGGTACTGATGGCAGATACTGATATTCAGTATTAATACGTTCTGCAGTAAAAGCCACTGTCTTTCAGGTAAAACAGCTCTTGCATCTTCCCTCAATACCAACTGAACTATTCAGTCAAAGTCATTTCTTTCCCCTTTTCTTTCTAGCAGGAAGAACTATATCTAATGAAACAGGAAAGCCCAGAGGAGAAGAGTTTTAAAATAAGCTTCCTTTAAAACAAGTATGTCATAACCTTAATATCCGCTGCACTGAACCTCATTTTACAACACTCATTTCATGCCCCCTGCACCTTAAATATTGCCTAAGTGTCCCCTTGCACAAGGATTTCTCCAGAACCTCAAGCACCACCATTGTCCAGTTTCAGCAACATTTACCTGGTAACAGTCCTACTGTGTATCTGTCTGGTGGTAAATAATTATTGCAAAGGGGAAAGACGCCAAAGATCATTTACATAACCTCATTAGCTGTCACCAGAACAGCTTTCTTAACCATGCAGGCTTGCAAGTCCATAAAAGATGTGATTGTGTCTGCACCCTCTCAGAGCACAGACTCAAACTATTGCATCCAGAGCACACGAGTGTCACACACATGTCTGCAGATTACAGTCTTAAAACTGTCAGGTTATGACTGTAAGACATACAACACCAGATGTATTTGCTTGTGTAGAATCCTCAAAAAGCTAATTTTTTAATTCCTTCTGGCCTCTGTGTAATTCAAATGGAACTTTCCCTTCCAGGCAGTATATTTCAGTTAAATTAGTTTTACAGAATTAATTTAATCTAAATCTGCTAAATACTAAAGACAGTAATCTAGTCTAATCAAAATAAAACATTTCCCATCTTTGACAGAGTGCTGACTAGTCCTAAAAACCCTTTGAGTTCATTAGGAGCCCAAGGAAGATTGATAATGCTGGATACCAAGGTTTGGTCTCTAATGAAGAAACAAAGACTCTTCCCTTGCAGACAGTAACTCCAGGCCAGCCCAGGAACCGGTGAAACCGAACTACAAAGAAACATTTCAAACTCCAGGAGTCACCCTGGACACTGCTGGTTTGTACTGGACACACACTGGCAGGTTTCACCTTCTCCAGTAACTTGTATGCTCAGTTTTCATGAGCAGCTTGATTTCAATTCCATCTTGTATCACTCAGTCACAGACCAAAGCAGAGCTGCCACCAGTAGCAGCAACACTGCAGTTAAACAGTGCCAAGAGCAAACCCGGGTATCTCAGGCAAGGTATCACTCCCTGCAGTATCTGGGAGCACTCTGGACTCTGTCCCAGCAGGTGAAGCCAACACTGAGTCCTGCACAGGAGAGAAACTCCACAGCTCAACCCAGAGCGTGCTCTTTGGAAGGAAGGTGCTCCTGCTACCCCTGCACCACGGACCCAGGAGACACCAACTTCCAGGCTCAGCTCTTGCCCACACACAGCTGCCTAGCAGAGCCCAGGTGAACACCAGGATTCACTCACCAGCACCACCCCCCAGCTCCTGATTTCCCTGGGAAAGAGCTGTGGGATACACGAACAAAGGAACCGGAGCATTTACAGCCGTGGCTGGGAGCAGAGGGACAACAGAGCACCAGGAAAACCCACCCTGCACTCCAGCTGTTGACAGCAGCTCTGGATAAGGAATGCCCTACCTTTCAGTGCATGGATGACTCCAATAAGGATAATCCATATTTTGTTTCGATATTGACTCTGTTTTTTGACTTCAGCACTCAAGTTTCCCACAGAAGCACTGCTGCTTTTTACAATGCATGTACATCTCTTTTGAAAAAAGAACTACCCGTCATCCCCAAAAGAAGTCACTTCACATGCAGGATTTGCTAAGCTGAGTATTTGCCCCACATCACTGACAAAGGCTTTGCATTCTCACTGGCTGTAGGTTTAGGTTTGGTTTGGTTTGATTTTAAGCCTTTGCATCTGACCATGATCCGTGATCCTACACAACCACAGCTACAGGATGATATTGATCTAAAAATATTATTTCATCCACATATGCAGTGGTAACCTTCAAGAACACACAGCCATCTATATTTAAATGGAAGTGTTAAAAAAAATTCACGGCTTTCAGTAGACATGCTCCATTTGCAGTTATCTTCCACTTTCAGCTAAATATACAGGGAGGAAGCTGTTCAAGTGCCGCTGATTTGACAAACTAGAAAGTCACTTCCTGGCAGGACTGACTTTCAGTCATCACCATTTCAGCCCTGCAGAGAGGGGGAGAGGACAGGGATGCGTGCAGGAGAGCAGGAACGGGCTGCAGAAAAAGATGTGTGAGCAGTTGCTGTTCCTGCCGGTACTGCCGGCAGTGACATTTAAATGTCAGGATAGCTCCTGTCCTATCAGGAAAGATCAGGGCAGCCATGTGGAAGAAAGGCAGTGCTGATTTCAACTTCTCACACAGTTGCACAGAACCTCTTTGTTCGTGCCAGCGCTCGAGCCGACAAAGGCCCTCCCAGCCCACCCAGGGACAGTCACACGACAGCCCTGTCAGGGCACTGTGGGGACAGGGACCCCAGCACACACAGCACAGTGACAGGCAGGAGGGTACCAGGGCTAGGAAACACTGACACTGAGAGCTCTGCCTTGTACCTGCAGTGCAAAACAGAACAGGACACCTACACCTGTCCCCACACACCTGCCTGTGTTCAGGGGCAAGAGATGAGGGAGGCGAATGTCACTTCTGAAATGCTGAACATATTTCCTCTTAGATTCCTCACAGTTGTGCCCACACAGTTCTGATCTGGGTCAGAGCTCCTAGCAGCCACTTCTATAATCCTGTCCTGAAGTACTTCCAAAACTCCCATTTCTGTGCTCCTTCCACACAGGCAGAGCTGGGCTGCTCTCCCCCAGCTGCTCTGTGTGCTGAACAGACAGAGCACTGCTGGGTTTTGCACTACTGTCGGTCAGTTCACTGCAGGGCAAGGAAAAGAAACTCAGTGGAGGTTACAGTTTTGCTTACTGTGTGCCCACCAAATCTAAAAAAAAAAAAAAAAAATCAAATTCAAAGGTAATACAAAGAGAAAATTCTACTGTAAACACTTGACAGTTATTCTCACAAGAGCTGCAAATCTACATGTGGAAATCCATCACCCCAAACAGATCCTTTGCTCTAAGCTGTCCACAGAACTCCAGTTTGTCCAGAGCTGTATCTGAATTAAGAATGACCAGGAATCCCTTACTCTTTTACAGAGTTGATCCACTTGACATCTTTCAGCAATTTTATTAGAGAAGAAGGGGGTAAAAAAACTAAAACCAAACCAAAAAAAACAAACCTGAGCCACACTTCTTCCCCTGAAACAAAACCAACCCTCCTGATGTTCTACTGGAATGAATGTCAGGAAAAGCAAACACTAATTTTCTCAGAAAGACAAGTAAATCATTCCAATTGTGTTTCCCTCCCTTTAAATGGGGAAGGGAATTTAATAAAAAGCAGATTTGCTCTGAAACGTAGTGTGGTGAACTTAAATGCCGTGGTGTTTAAAAAGCCTTCTGTTACAGTCCAACAAAGACCCAATGGAGAGGTCAGATTTGAGTGTCAGGCAGGAGCTCCCTGGCTCAGTGCAGAACTATCCCAAATCACACTGACCACTTATTTAATACCTCTCCTTAGCCAGCAAATGCCTTTAAAACAAACAGCACAGACTGTGGACTCTGAACAAGGCACGAGTTCCTCTGGCCACTAGACGTCCCTGTTCCTCCTCCGAAACACAGCTGTGGATGTTCCCTTTCCTCACTGCACATAATGGAGCTATAAAAGGAAGACAGAAGAAGTGGCTCTTTCCCCAGATATAGTACATTCTTATTACCCCATTCATGAATGAAATAAATGTGTAATGCTCTGCAGATTCAAGTGGCCACTACGAGTGCAATGCCTGCTTCTGTATTACCCGAACTGCCGATTCCCAGAGGTGATTTGGCATGGAGCAATTCTACTGTAAGTCCAGAGCACCCTAGGAAGGAGGCTCAGTGTCCAAGCAAATACCACTCTACAGTAACACTGGATGCTAATTTGAGTCTTGTTACTTCCTGGGTTCAGACACAGACACCCCTTGTTTTATAAGAGCAGCCTCAATGCTTTGACTCCTTCTGTTGCTTAAAAGCAACTGAGTGTTGGATGACTGGAAAAAAGAAAAGCACATTAGTTATCTCCCTCCCCCATGCACACACAGAGATTTGTCTTTGGTATAAAACAAAAATAAACCTCCCACCAGAGACCTTGGAAATCTTGAACCTTTTTTCCCTCCAGGAGGATTTATTACTTTCCAATGAGCGGCTGTTCATGTGCTTCTCCTTCTTGTTCCTATTCATAGGGTCAGATCCTGACTAGCATGCACAACCTCAAAAGAAAAGAAAGACTGAATACAAACTGTTTAAAAAAAAGAGCCTGTTAAAAGTGTAAGCTAACTAGGGGTTGGCACTGTATCCTACCACACGAGGAGCTGCCTCCAAGGGTCTTACCTTATAGGCGACGCTGTTGGAAGAGTCCACGATGATGAACAGAGGCTTTCTGGTGAAAGGGTAGAGATCTCCAGGGTGGAGGCTGGAAAGAAAAAGGGAGGTCTCACAGAGCACCAGGACTGCTCAGCCACACAGCTGCCCACATCCAGATAAAAAACAAGCAGACTCCCCATGCCCCAGGCCTCAGATTCGTCCTCAGGGAATAACTGCACGACTCACTTGGTATTCTCTATAATATGGGCTATGGGACTTGTTATTAGTTCAAGAGATGTTTATCTTCTTGAGAAATCATCCACCATTAATCTGAAGCTTGCCAGTAATTAAGAACTTACATTAAGTCCCAGCAGTACTTCTGAAGTGTTTAAATCATCATTTAAAGCTGCACGTTCATTTCTAAGTGTTCAACTTCGAGCCAATCTCCTCTATGATGTCCTGCACTGAGGAGTTTGAATTCCAGAGGCTTTGATGCCTTTTTCTCTGTTGAAGACAAGTTTTTCTGAACTCCCAGGTGTCCCACTGTGACACTTACCAGTGCATCTCCTTGTACGACTGGTTTCGCTTGTGGATCGCGTCCCCATTGATGATGTCCCGGTTGCTGTTTGTCAGAACTCCCCCAAAGTCATACGGACCTACAGGGGGAAAAGGGAAGCTCAGATCAGCAGGGGCAACTTTACCCCTGAGACACTGCACGATTATATGGAAGGGAGGAAGCAACAACAAATCTCAGAATACTGAAGGAATCTGAACTACTGCAGCTGTAAGGAGGGGAGAGGGGAATGTGGAGCCCTCACTAACTACATACTCCATTTTATACTTTCTTAGCAGTTTCAGCATCTATCAAATAGAAGCAAACAATGCAACTTCATAACTTCTAATTTTATTATTCACTATTTATCCACAAACATAATACAAAAGATCCAGATATTGGCTCTTGTTAAACTATAGAGCAAAAAGATTAAAACCCATTACACACCTGAAACAGGAAAATCAAAACCTCTGTAAAATTACTGTATGGGTTTGCATATCCCAGATTCAGAATTTGATTAAAAAATAAGGCTAAATTAATAAAAAATAATAGATATATTATTATCATCTGCAGTTCTAACACTGCAAAGGGGCGAAGAGAGAGCTCAGAGAATGACAAAAGGACAAAATAGATTTAATCAGATTTCAAATCTGCAGCAAAGGTTTATATTTTCGATTTCAAAGTCAGAATTCACAATTTTCACATGCACACACCCTGCACATGTGTTCCCATGGTAAGCTAATGAAGTATTCTGCTAAGTTTGCACAACCTAGCTACCCCCTGACTGTCTGATGGAGAGCAAAGATGAAAGCAATGGCTATAAAAAATATCCCGTCCTACAAGATATCAAGATATATTTCTGCCATTGGTATGGATATGAAATGTCACTGACATTAGTAAAATAAAGTATTAGGGTTTCCTCATTCTGTTATACATTTGCAGAGTTGGTTGACCCCTATTTGGCCACCAAATGCAATTTTTTCAGGTTTGGATACAAGGCACCTTTCCGTTTTAAGGGAAGCTTTGGGGATACAAAACCAGGAACAGAACAGACATTAATTCAGCACAGTTACAAACATCTCACGTGGTCTGCCAAACACAAGCTGCTCGCAGGCGATGGACAGTGCAACTTGCAGCTGCTCTCCCTTTTAATAAGGCAGAACTCTGTGCAGACCACACCACCTTATTAAAAGATTGCAGTTGTGATGGGATGCACTGAAAGAAAGCTGCACTCTGACTGTGCAGCTCTTCAGGTGACTGAGCCTGGATGCCTCTACCACAAGGTCTTAAGCTGGAACAACACATGCAGTGAGGTGGACATACCACAGGCCTCGGAGAACACGCTTCAGTTAGAACCTACCACCAAGTCGCAGCAAGAAGTAAAATGTTAAAAGCATTTAAAAAAATCACTGCCACAACCCAAAGCTGACAGGGATTTTTTATTTTTAACATTTTGAGAGCTCTATAAATCATGCACTGGGGAGGACAAGGCATGCATCTTATAAAGGAATGCAAGTCTCAAACAGATGAGGTTCGTACAATATTCAGGATGTTAAAAAGGTATTTGGATTTTTTCTTGAATTATATAAACAGATCTTTGGACTGTGTTTTAGCCAACCAGTTTTCAGCTTTTACATTGCAGCTGCATCCAAATATTCTGCTAGATTGCAAAGAACAGGAGGATGAGGTGAGGGGAATTGTCAAAAATCATGAGAAGGGCTTGAATTGTCAGGTTAACGAGCGTGCAAATAGACCAGTCCCTGCAGCCGCTTCAGCCCTTTCACCACCCATCTCCTGGTGCTGGGGATTGGAAAGAACCACAAAGTGCCACTGAGCCATTTTATGAACTTTGCACTGATGCATCAACTGAGCCATGTGGTCTTCAAAATTGGGGAAGCTTTTAATACTTCAGATGCATCAAAAACCGGATGTGTCCTTTGAGAAGTTCTCAGGTTAATGCACATTAATTAAAACACAAAGAATTAATTATTGTTTGTGGAAAAAAAAAGGCTATCTTACTAAGTAGACAGGAGAATCAAATTGACTTGTCTTTGAAAGGAGCTTTGTGACATCTTTCTTGGTCACTTGTCCTGGAACATAAAGAGAATTCAAGCCCTGTTCATGACAGGGAGCATTCCTTTATTGTACCTTCACTATCCGAACGACCTGATGGAAACACGCCCGTGGCAGACAGGTAAATCAGCAGCACGCTGTTTGCAGGCAGCTCCTGAAATCCACACAAGGAGAGGCAAGGGAAGAAAGGTACAAGGTTATTTTAATGTTCAACCATCACCTTCATAAATACATTGTCATTATCATTGTGCTACTCCTGCTTCTGCCTCCCCTTCACTCTGCCAAGATCCATACAGACCCTAACTCCCAAACAGCTCACAAAGGAGGCTTTGTTTCCAAATACCCCAGAGTCTGCAACATCTGCCTCTTCCCCTTGGCCCTTCTCAGCTGGCCAACAAGCACAACACATCCAGGTTTCTGTACAGACCTGTAAAAGAAATCTATTTTCCACCTTTCTAATGGGCTGTTTCCATGAGGGAAGAGATACTTTTAATTTCTGCCAAAGGCTGAGCATGCAGGCACACAAAATTCTAAAAAGTAAGGATGCACTTCCTGCAGGGGGTAAGGAAATAAGACAGGCAGCTTAAAATACAGCTTGTGCAGGATACAATTTAAATGGGATACAGGACTGGAGATTTAGCAGCTATACAGTGCTGAAGAGCAACCATTTCCTGAGGTACTTGCCTGATTTTGGATTATGTTTGGCATGACATGAAGCAAAAGAACACTTTTAAGATTTTTCGGTTCTCCACATCAGTGGAGATCCACTTTTTATTCAGTGTCACAAACCATCCTGGATATTTTTCTTACAAATAAATTCAGCAATTTCACAAACCTTAAATGATGCTGCTAAAAATGTATATAGCTGGCTAAAAGTTGGTTTATAAAGTAGATATTTATGGGGGTTTTCCCGCCTTGCTGGTTTCTCTGTCGATTCCTGTTAAAACAAACAAACAAAAACACTACTCAAAAAACCCCCAAAACCAGATATTATCAAAGCAGTTTCCAAACCCTCTAAATTTCTACTTTTTAGAATGTTCATCTCCAACACACTTCCTACACAAATGGTCTGCCCATGGTGCATTTCCTGTTACACAGTAAAGCAAGAAGCACAGTATTTGAGCCACAACTTTGTAGCGTCCCCCATTTAAACTTGTTACCTAAATCTTTCTTCCTCTCTAAAGCATTGCCCAAGAAAAGAGTGACAAAATTGACTGTTCATCTCAAATGAATAAATTAAATTCTTTGTATTTCCTTATGCCCCCAGATAAAATATTTTTATGCTTTCTTGGCAGGGGATATTAACTTTCAGATGACTGAGGAGTCCAGGTTTGAGCTACTCCTCACCAACTTCCAGGAGGTTACACCACCTTTACTAACCTGCTCTGCACAGTGCCAATACTGAGGGAGTACACTATTGAAAATAAAACAATCAAAAGCCCCAGTTAGGATCCGCTGCCAGGTCTGTCACTGAAGTGGAACTTACCTGCATTCCAGGCTTGTTCATTTGTGACGCCAAGTTCATCGGTTCCCTCTCCAGCGCTTGCAGCATTCGGAACATGTCCACTGTTAATTCACTGAACTTGACCTGCAGGAGAGTCAGTTTATTCTGACAGATACACATTAAACAGCATTTCTCTGGAATTATCCAGGTAAGAGACTCCCCTGCATACCAGACAGACCATTCTCTCTCTCAGGGATCTGTCAGTGCCCTCTTTGAATCTCTAAAGAGCCGTGAAGGACTTCTGGAAAAGCTCACTGAGGACAAAGTCTACTTGTAACTGCTCTACCCGGACAGGTCACTGCAGTGCAGACCCCTCCTTCCACATTACAGACTTTTCCAGGCTGTTTACAAATCAAGTGATGAAATGGCTATGGACTATAAGTTCAAACAAAATCTGATAAAGATATATTAAGTGCAGTTTAGATGCAATTCCCTTGCTTACCTGAAAAAAGGGCTCAGAGAGAAGTCATGACATTTGTACAACCTCACTATCATCATGTAAAAAAAAAAAAAGACTTTGAATGTCTTTTGAAAACCTCTTCCTGTTGCCACTGAAGTTGCAACGAACTGGAGTGTGTCATGTGAAAGCTTAATTCAAGCTTTTTCAAGATATATCTCAGAGATCTCTCATGCCTGAATGTTAAGAACAATCCAATATATGAAAATCAATTGTATCAATTTAATTGACATGATGAATATAAACAGTAAGAGGTCAGTACCACAGGTCTCATATCTACCATTTCATTTTTAGCTCCTATTTCTGAGAACCTCTTCTTCTTGATGCCACTGCAAACATCACAATAAAAATATTTTAAAGTTCTCTTCTACTGTATTTGCTGTTGTATGGTCAGAAAGGTTGCCAAGGGGGATGTAAACCCAAGTCTCCAGAATTTCTTTTACCTGGTTGTTGCAGTTCCCAATAATCAGTGCATCTGCAAGAGCAAGCTGTCCCACTATCATCCCCTGCTCCAGCAACGGAGCTCCCGTCTCAGAAAGCCTGTTAGAGGTGATTACAATGGTGTTGTCATCATTTAAAACCATGACAGGGTCTGCCTAAAAAAAGCAACCAGAATAAATCAGGAATTCAGAAAACATACAGATTTACAGTCAGAGAAAAGTCCAAAGGTCTCATCACTTACAGAACATTTCATAACTGAGGCAGATTTTTTAAATTACTTTTCTGTACACATATTTATATATTTGCATGCAGGCTACAGGGTAATGCCTTCCCCCATGGAAAGGCAAAGTTCTTAGGGATTGCAAGAAATACAAGGTACAAGCACATGAAAGTACAGCAAATAGATAAGCATATTGCCTCTAAGGACTCTGCTTCAGCTGCTCTGTACCTGAGGAGCCAAACAGCATCGACAACCTTACAAATTCACACAGAATAAACTAAATATTCCTTCATTCAGAATAACTCTGCCCTATTTTAGTTTGCCTCACTAGCAATGCATAGCAAAGGAGGTGAATGAATGGTAATGCTGCCACTCTTCTGGCAATATTTAAATACTCGTGTTAAGGGCTGTCACATGGACACAGCAGTGAGTACATGGGACAGGCACACTGTCCCTGCCCCTGCTTCCCTCAGAGGGGTGACACAGCACCTCTTCGGGGAACAAGACAGACAATCTTACTTTTGAATAAACAACCATGAGGAAATGGTATTCTCACCTCAATAAATGCTGCCACTTCCTGAAGAACCAGGTTCCACTCCACCTGATCTTCAGTATTAAAACGATGAGTGTAGTCTTCAATTTCATCTGACAGCTCCTGATGTAGAGAGTTGAAAGACAGACACAGTCACTTCTTAAACCAAGAGTCTAACAGGCAGGCAGTAACTTTACATTTGGTTAGCTGTGCTGGCCTTTAAGAATAACAAATAAATTCCTTGAGAACATATGCAGCACACTTCTGACTAACATGCCAGCCAAAACGCGCTCTTTCAGCAGACAGAATGCCAACGTTGCACTCAGTTTTGGCAGAGCAAACTGTCTTTTAAGTAGGTCCAAATGCAAAGAATATCTGGAATTAACTATCCCACTCACAAGCAGCTCTGTCACTGGTTATTACCATAAGCTACGGATGCCAAGGACTCAAATTTCAGCTTACAAGTGACTTTAAATACATTGAGAAAGGGAATGGTGTGGCTGTTTCAGCTGCTGCTAAGCTAAGCTAGCAGTTCAAGGGAGCTCAGGCACAGAGACAGCAATGCAACCTACACAAAGCTGTCAAGACCAGGAGCTGCTTGCAGCAAGGTTGTTGGAGGGGCTGGGAAGCATATGCTGTGGGGAGCAGCTTGGTGTTCCTGCAGTTCCAGGGCACCTCCCTGTCTAGGCTGCAGCTATTGGAATATTTTTACTTCGTGTTCAAACAATGCTGTCAAATCATTTGAGCTTAAAGTGTCATTACTAAATGTCTGAATCACAGAAGATGTTCACTATGTAGGATGTCAGATAGACTAGAAAGGCGAGGATCAGCAACCTCCCACCCCTCAGCACCTTTATTTTAACATACCTTTACCAGGTCCTTTACAACATCCATTTTGTTGAGCAAGAGACAAACCACGATAAACCTTGCATAGTAACGCAGCTTCTTAACCACCAGTTCAGGCCTAAACACAACAACAAAACAAACAGCCAAATTTGAGAATAAAATAGAACAGAGGTAGGTATCAGGGGTAAAGGAGAGGAGGAGTTTGAGACCAGAGCAAGGCTGAACACTTGCAGATTAAGAGTTCTGACTGAAGTCATATCATGATCAGTAGCTGCCTGGCTGCTTAGAGGTTTACTTAAAATTGGGTACAGGGACATAAAAAATATCTAAGAAAGCCACAGCCTCCCCCTTCTCCACAGTCTCCTTATGTGAGAAAGGCATGGAGGTCAGATATTATGGTTTGCTCTTCAAACCTTGTTGTACTGCAGTACTAACTGATGTTCCCCTGAGAAGCCTGATCAGAGTCAAACAGATTCCACTGTTCAGCCCAGCTGACTCATCCTCCAGCCACAGCATTCTGGGTCCCAGCACTGATACTGCTCAGTACTAAACATGACAGAACTTGGGGGCTAATGGCTTTCTATCCAGGACCAGGTAATAGAATATTCCTCCAGTCATACAGCAAAGCTCTTATTTATCTTTATCAGGTTTTTAATCATGGTAGGAGGATTAAAAGAAACCTCCTTCAACAACATAGATTTTATCCCAGTTATGCTTCTACAGTTTATAGCTCTTTGCTGCTTCCATGCACTATTCTAGTCTTGAAAAAACAAGAGCATCCATTCAGACGTACCTGTCCTCTTTGTTGACTTGGGAGTAGTATGACCTCTGCCTGATTGCTGAGTAGAAGGAGAAAGCCTCATTGAGATAGCTGGTTTCTGAGGTGCGCAGGCTGCAGAGGAAGAATCAGATCAGCTCGCTCTCTCAGATGGAAATCCAAGCCAAACCCTCCCTTCCTGCCCCCTCAACCCGCTTGTGCATCCACAGCAAAACTCCCTCCTCAAGTGACATCATATCAAAGCCAGACTCTCATTCTGGGAAGCCAGATTTCAGGGCTTGGATCCCATTTCAGGTAACAAAGCTGCCCATCTTGCACCCGTATGTACAGTGATGGGTTCATTGGAAAGTTTAAAGGAACACTAAGCTCCCAAACTTGTAAATCACACTTTTGCAGGACAGTCCAATGCAGCACGCATGGAAGACACTTTGGTGGCAGGAGGTAAGTCCTCAGGCAGTATCAGTGTGACCAGCAATGTGGTACCAGGCTCAGAGGTGCCTTTCCCTGCAGCCCCTTGCAGTCCCCAGGGCCCTCATTCAGAAACAGGCATCGTGACTCAGCCCAATCACTGATTCCTCCTGACTGAGCATCCAGACATTTGGCAGGGAACTGCACTAACCCTGCATTCCCCACTGAATCCTCTTCTGTGCTTACTTACTAATAATGGTAATAGAGCTGCCCAATCTTGGAAGCAATTTCCCCAATTTGCCACCTCTTCAACCCATACCGATTGTCCAGTACTTGTCTATTTTGCAAGAGAGAAAAGAAAGATTAAAAGGCATTCCCGAATTTCCCAGAACATCCCACCAGACAAGACAAAGAGCCATTGCAGGGCCAAATTCAGCTTTCATTCCTGGTGCAGGATTCCCAGCAGCAGCCCCTACAGAGCCAGCAGCACAGCACACCCCCCAGAACAAGGACAGTTTATCTTGCATTAACCTGCGAGAACCAGACAAAAGTGCGATGCACAAAATACACACAACAAAAGGTCACAACCTCCCAGGAGAACACTCAGACTACGCAGACAGAGGAAGGTGTGAAGGATCAGAGCTCACGCTGCAGCAAGAGGCTTCACACCATTCCAGATGGGTTCTGCTCTGCAGAATCCATCATCTCCTCAGTAAGACATTAAAGCACCACACATTCAGGTAGAGCAAAAGGGTTTGTTAAAAGTCACTCTGAAAACTCTGCAACATTTTAATTCACTGGACGGTGAGCACTGCAGGAAGCGGCTGCTCCCTCCCTTCATGCCTGAACAACACGGTGAAATCTCAATCTTAGCTGGGGCCCTGGGCATACCAGAGATTAAAGCTGTGCTGAAACCCACACAGCTCATCTGCCTACAACATTCCCTTACCGATGCTGCTGCTGGAACTTCCAGAGTTTGGTGTAAACATCAAACGTTCGCCCAAAGTAGGACTGCCACTGCTTCTGCCCGTACTGAGGTAAATCCCTGCAAGACACAGTGACAAAGGCAGAGTGAGGGAGCACATTCCAGTCAGCCCAACGGGACAGCAGCCTGCTTGTGTCCAAGTCAGAGCAGCTTTGTTCAGGACTGACTTGCAGTACTTTAGAATTCTCCCTGCACCCAAAACTACAACAACCATGATTCCTGGAGTTTCTCAGAACCTGTTGTTACTGGATCACTCCAAATAGGAAACAACCATGTTCCTACATGCCACGGGTGATTTAAAACATCTTAGAGTCTTGCTAAAATAGAAGTAATTTTATGGTTATATGTACAAAAAGCTAAATTGGACTCTTAAAACACCATAGTAAAAAAAAACCTCACCCAAGAGCAAGCAGAATAATCTAATGGAAATTAGTTCATTTAGACTCGTGCATCATCACAATATTTCTTGCTACTCATTAAGGAGATAATCTTTTTTAAATGGATGAGGCTGTTTGCTGTGTTTCAGAAACAGAGCCTATAACATCACCAACAAATCCACTGTCCAAATGGCACCAGGTCAGGTCAGCACATGGATGTTCACAGTGAACACTCACTGGGTCACATTACATCACCACCACAATATTTGTCACCCTCTAACTCATAGTTAGTGACATGAGACCTTCTGGTGTTTTCATACCAGTCTCCAGTGCTGTGAATTAGCCAACCCAGTTCAGTTCTGCTTTCATATCTCCACTGGACTTCCATGCTGTGGTGTGTTTCCACTCCACAACTGTGATTTATTCCTAAGGATTTTGGCTTTAAAGGTTTGTGCTCTCAATCCTCACAGAAGGTTGTCACCTGGGAGTGACTTGAATCTTGGAACAAATGCAACAGAGGACATCAAACCCCTCAGTCTCACTGAGCACATCTTGCCTACAAACATACACTGAAGCTGATTCAAAGAAGGTGCACAACTCTACAAGTGCAAGTGGAACAGCTTTTCCAAGACAGCATAATCTTTCATTTGATTCAAGATTGATTTCTCCAGGGAATGCTCTCTCAAATCACTGTGCTGGTTAATGTACCACCTTCAGCACAGGGGCACAGGAAAGCAGCACATTCCAATTCCAAGCCTGGAGGGTGGAGACCAAGGGAACCACCACCTTTAGGAAACCTTGCCATGTCCTCTGAAGGAGTCAGAGAAGCAGAGCAGCACACACGATTTCAGAGCATTCTGGCATGTTTCTGCTCATTGTAATTGCTTTAACAGCACCCGAGGTAGGAAAGGAAATTAATATTCCTTTGCTCGGCAGCCAACTGTACTTCCCACACAGCTTGAAGGGACCTAGTGTAGGTGCTACATATAAAATTAATGTTACCAGCCTGGAAAAACATTCCAGGACTTGGTGCTGATACTGCAGGAAGATGCCAAGAAAATCGTGCAGGATTTTACCAAATTTTAAAAAAAATAAATCCCCTCAAACTTGCAATTGGCTGCTCAACATCTCAGAACATACACTGGTGTAGCAAAGGGTGAACAGGAATATAAACACGTGCTTCAGGGCACCAGCATCATCCAGATACAGCCTGATACAAACACATGCCTGCAAGGAATGATGCACCACTTTCTCTTGTTGTAATAGATGTAAACATTTTAGCTAAACAAAAGAAGTTAAGGCACTGTCCAACAAATGCCCAAGACACAGTGGAGGCTTTGACATAGCAAGAGGTAGCTTTAATTTAATTAGCACATCCACAAGATTCAATGTTAAAAAGTAAAAATAAAACGTGAATACAAATACAGAACAACACTAAAATGGATCATTTAAAAAAATTATACAAATCAAAGTTCCCCAGCACTAACTTATAGAATGACAGAATTAGGAAGCTGACTCAAAAAACCCTACCAGGAGTAAATTGAGCTTTCCAGGCCAAGTTGCTCAGGACATTTGAGCAAAGGTCCAACATATGGGAACAAGAAAACGCCCTTCTCTCGGACACTGAGAAGTAGGTATGTGCAGCCATTAAGAAATAAGCAGGTAACTGTGTTCTGATCATGCTCATGCATCTATCCCTCATAAGTCAGATAATTAATACACTCTCTATACCTCACCTGTCACCCCAATTCCGTAGCTTCCTCCTGGGCTAAACATTCTTGTAAAGCCCAGCCCAACTCACTGTGCTGTGTTAGATCTGAGTATCTGAAAATCAGTGTCCTTTTAAGAAGCCCCTGTTAGCACAGCTCTGTGTGTTTGGCCAGTGCTGTCCACAGCCGCTGCTGGGTGTCCACACGGATATTCCTCAAGCAGCGTGCTCGCCTAATTGCAGCTGGCATAGCTGCACAATACCATGGATTCCTCGGCTCCCCAGGGAACGGGAAAGATCTCCATGGAAACAGACAGTAGCACTTGTTCTTTTGATAGTATTCTGACATGGCTGCAATAAAACTTCATTTATGACAATACATTACCGTGGTTTCACCACAGCTTCTTGCAGACAAGAGCTGCCCTTCCTGCCATCCATTTACTGCTCTGTGTGCTCAGCATCACATGTTGCTCCCATGTACCAAGAAATTTGGCTGTGAGAAAACAGATGCATAGGCAAAAGAGGACATATAGTGCAGTTTTTTTAATAGGACCAGGGGAGAAACACCTCTAAAGAATCCTAAAGCCTGGATCGACTGCAGAGTGGGTTATTAACACAGATCCTCCCGCCGATGGAGACAGGGAATACATGACCCAGAAGCAATTGTACACCCAACTTCAGAACTAAAGACCTGGTCTTTATTTCACTGCGTCCAGATCTACAGAAGGACACCAGAACAGGATGGAGAGACAAAGACAGCAGGCTCGGGTTCCTGCGGGGTGTGCCCAGCCCAGGCTGCGGGTTCGGAACAGGCAGTGCTGGGGCACAGGCTCAGGCTGGACACCACTGCAGGAGGGAGGAAGGGACAGCCAAAGGAATCCAGATGCAGAGGAGGGAGTGGAGATGTCTTGATTTAGGACAGTGCAATAGCCTCCAACAAGTGGAAATCGTTTCCAAAGAGGACATGAAGACACAAACTGAGATGTTCTAAAAGGGTGGGTTTCCCACACTGGGCACAGAAAACTGGTTCCTTTGCTGCACTAGAGTGTCTGGTGAATAAATTCCACAGACAGTCCAGAATTCTATCGAGTTCTTGCTGTACTCCTTGTCTCAGCAAAGACCAGCACTACTTATGTGCTCATAATTAATTCTCTGTCAGTAGCTCATTTCAGCCATGCTGCTGCCAGAAGCCAGATAATACTGGCTGAAACCCAGTTAAAGGTGCTGAGGTGTGCTTGGCCAGCACCACATGGAAGTTGTCACACAGGGACAACTTCCAGAGATGTAAAGAAGTTGAGAAAGTCCTGGGGACTCAGCAGTATGCTTCAAAGAGGGAGGTTACAATAACTGCAAGTTTAATATTCAAAGCTTTAAATACATTCACAGTTTTGACAGGTGATAAAAAAGACAATTTCCTTTTATGTTCATGGGCTTGTAGTAATTACAGGCTCCTGTTCCCAGAACTGAGCAGCAGCAGGATAACAGTGGTGTAGCTTCCCCACAGACTCTAATGACCCACAAAGGCACGATCGCACCAGGGCACTCCCCACAACCTGCCACACCAGTGCCATCAGTGGGAGAAGCCACTCCCTTCCCAGGACCACAGCAGGTACACCTGCAGCACTACCTGAAGCTAAACAGGGTCCTGTTGTTTCTAAAGCAGCAGCAGTGTGGAACAAAACTGAGGGGTTCCACACTTGCATCTTACTATAAATGTACAAAATACATGCTGCTACAAAATACATACTGTCACCGTGAATCCCAGAGTCATTAGGGCTGGAAAAGAGCTCTGAGATCATCGAGTCCAACCTGTGCCCGATCCCCACCTTGTCACCCAGCCCAGAGCACTGAGTGCCACATCCAGTCCTTCCTTGGACACCTCCAGGGATGGGGACTCCACCTCCTCCAATGCCTCACCACCCTTTCTGGGGAGAAATTCTTCCTGACGTCCAACCTGACCCTCCCTGCCACAGTTTGAGGCCATTCCCTCTCTGTCCCTTGTTCCCTGGGAGCAGAGCCTGACCCCTCCTGGCTCCCCTCTCCTGTCAGGGAGTTCCAGAGAGTGAAAAGGTTCCCCCTGGGCCTCCTTTTCTCCAGGCTGAGCCCCCCCCAGCTCCCTCAGCTGCTCCTCTCTAAACCCTTCCCCAGCTCCATTCCCTTCCCTGGACACGCTCCAGCACCCAAATGTCCTTCTTGTGGTGCAGTGGGGGGCCAGAACTGGACAAAGGACCCGAGGTGCCTCAGCAGTGCCCAGTACAGGGGACGATCCCTTCCCTAAAATGTGGTTGTGAAAAGTCTTTTGATTTCTTAAAATTTCAAGCTCCTCTGTGATACTGAACACATTTAAGCACTTTTTAACATTAAAAAGAAAATACTACCAGGGACAGGACACTGTGAAAAACTGCTTCCTAACACCCTCCCTCTTTCCAGCCTTTTTCCAAGAAAAAAGCAAGTGGGAGTGGGGAAAGCAGAGAGGAGAGCCATTGGAACACACTTCACTAGCAGTTTTTTCTAACTTGTAGCCCAGGGTACAGACACTAGAAAGACAATCTCCCCTCTGCACTACCCTAACAGGCATGGACACCGGAGATGGTGTCACCAGGAGCACGAGCACAAAGTACACTTTCGAGCAGCAACCTTGGCAGACCATCATATGTTTTCCTCAAATGCTGTATTTGGCATCTGTATTGGGAAGAGAGGAAGGAAATGCTACTGAAACAAAGACGTGGCAGGCTGAGCCCTTGCAATTTTTGGCAGCAGCAACAGCTAAGCAGCTGCCAACACAGCCATAGGCTCAGCTCCCTGGAGCTGAAGTGCCCAGAGGAGGTTTTGGGAAGGAAATCATTGCTCTCCTCTCCCTTCCCTGTCATTTCTTTTCCACAAAATGTGGTAGGGACAAGAGTATGGCATAAAACACAGCAGCGAAGGCCACCGTCATCTTCAAAACAGAAGGTGGCAGAAAGGTATCAGATGCATTTCTTATGCTGGAGGGAAAAGCAAGCAACCGGACCAAGAATTGGGATGCTTGCCAAGTTATTTTCAGGTGAACTCCCCAGAGAACAAGCACTAACAGATGAGATACCTGAGAATTATAATGTTGCTTTATCCAGTCATTATGCCCTTGGCAATCACAGGTCTTAGAGGTGAAATGGTGATCAAGTTCAGCGCAAGAAGAACATTAACTGTGCCAGGTTACAGTAAGGACAGAGGCAGGCTCCCATTCCAGAATGTTCTTATTTTCACACAGCAGAACTGGCTGCTGAAGCCCATCTCTCTATTTTTATTGGCCACATTTCATCCAAAGGTATTTTCCATTTTCTTTTCATCTAGCTGGACGAGAAGCTTTCTTTTTGGCAAAGTACCATGGATATACACAGAAACTACATCTCTCATCTGGAAATCTGATACGAGCACTAACTCCTTCCATGCCCAGAGAAGAGACAGCCAGGCTGGAGGTACTCTGCCACCTCTCTGATCTGAACTGAGCAACACAGCCACACATGAACTGCATTCATTAGTACTCTTCAGGGACTCAGGCCAAAATTGCAAGCAAGCTCTACCATCGAGACAGACAAGGGTCTCGATGATCCTTGTGGGTCCCTTCCAACTCAGAATACTCTGTGATTCTGTGATGGAGCTTGCTTGCAATTTTGGCCTGAGTCACTGAAGAGTATAAATGAATATCAGAAAGCCAATGTAAGGTCATATATGGTCCTGGAAATCCTGGCCTCAAGATCTCAGTCCTTTTGCTTTAGACTCTCTTTCACAGGGTGTCAAATGCAATCACCAAGAACTCCTTGTCTCTACTGCCCATTCACCATTCAGATTTTGGAGCACAAACTGTTTGTTTTGGATTTGGTAATCAACTCCTAAAGCACATGAAAGGATTATCAATAGTGGGGGGTGGAGGAATTAAAAACATCTTTGCTAACCATCTGTGTTTGACTAACAGCAAGCTATATGGGCCCAAACATACAGGATTACTCAGAGACCAGTAAGAGGCTGAACTGCCAACCAGATATGAGCTCAAACCCGTGTTGCCTGAGACTCTACAGCAAAGCTTAGAAATAAACCAGCTCCTGAATACATAATGTTTAACTCAGCATATATTGACAAAACAGGATGCCACTGTCCAAACCTGAACTACTTTCCTTGAACTCCCCTTAGTCTTTTTTGCCTGCAGACAGACCAGCCAGACTTTCTGGTTGTTATGAGAAATCCTTTGTAGATAAATGTAGCTTTTACCTTTCTCCACAGTTCAGTTTAAGCATTTCTTTCACCAGACACGTACAGGGTATGGTTTGAATGTTTCTGTGTATCATGTCCTAGATTTCTTCCCAAAAAATACTCCCTCTTCTCCTTTCCTCCCACCTAGGCCAATCCTCCTCATCCCTTTTTATTTGGCACAGAGACTGTGGTGGTTTGGACTTGCATGCTGTTGATTGTACACAGACACACCTAGTCCTCAATTGTGCACTTCATACATAGCATTTCAGTACAAATTCTATCCATTTCAGGGAATTTCCTACTTCTGGTTTACTATTAACTGGAACCTCCACTCCTACAGACATTCTTACACATGGTCCCAAACCACCCATACATAGGTGCATTGTTCTCTCCTAAAGAAACTTACTGGGTTTGAGTTCAAAATGTTCACTGTACAACTGACTTCTGCATCACATACTGAAGTGTGTGTTCCAAGGCTCTTCTGAGAGAATACTGTCAAAGATGCACTAACCTTAAGCCATTGAAGAGCTGTTTAGACTTATCCAATAAGTAGCAAAAGTCTGTCACTGTTTTCCTCTCTGCTTGAGGAATATCATCTTCAGCTCCTCCTGATGACATGATTTCTTTTAGAGCAAACTCAATCCTATGAAGAAGAAAATATCCATGTTACTCAGGAATCGAGGGCTGCTGTGAACTCATCCAGATGAGATGCATGTTCAGTTCCATGGGGATGTAACACAGAGCATGCAGTTCTCCCACAGGTTACTCTTCTCAAGACTCATTAAAAATAATGGCTGAGAATCAAAGCAGGGGAGTAATTATTGCACAATGCACTAGTTAACAGAGCAAAAATAAAAATAGCAGTACAAGAGTCATAAAATAAAATAACTCTGAGGACCATTTTCACAAACACAAAACTGCCAACGAAAGGACTGTAGCACAAACAGCACTTGGGTTTCACACTTGGACAAAGAAATCCTCTCCAAATTTGCCTTCTGCAGAGGTCTTTATCCTGCACCCACATTTAGAGACACCAGCCTCAGTTCTCTTATTATTTCATTTTCTTCTGTAACTGCTGAAAACTGTAGCTCACTAGTTTCTATTGACAAAACATAGCAAACATTTAGACAGAATGCTAAAAAATGCCCTCTCCTTCCTCTCTGCTTCCTCAAGACTATTTAATTCCATGGCTTGCACTGCCCACAATTGTACCTGCAGATATATTTATACTGTTCATATGAGCAAAACGTCATATTGTACAATAATCATCCAAACAAAAATCTAAGGTATAACGTAGATTATCCTAGTACTGACTAAGGGAATAGGAAAGCCTATAAGAGGCAGAGTGGTGTTTAAAATCTTACTCCAAACATACAGATATCAAATTATCCTTCTGAGAATCCAAATATGAGCTACAGATTTCACAGCAGCAGCAACAAAACATCTCCTCTGGAAATGGCTGCCAGGTCTTCAGCTCTTTTGTGCTCAGGATTTTAGTGCAAGATAAACACACCTCTAACTGGGCAAATGCAGAGCTTTTACTTTCAGCAGCTTCTCCAGTGGTTCTAGTGAGTGCTTTTTTAAGCAACAAGTTTCCATTTGTGCAGCAGCTCAGTTTGGATGCTATTTGCACAAATAATTACCTACATGTCCCAACCAAAGCCAGGAAATGGCAAAGCTAACTCCTTCCAGCCATTGGGAAGTACCCAGAAGCATCTTTCAGCAATTGTCATGAAAAACCTTCACAGTAACCGAAGAAGCTTCAGAAATACTTCCTTGAACAAACACTTCATGCCTACCAAAGGCAGGAGAAATTGGCAGTTTCCCCCCAGCTTTTGGGACAAGTTAGGGAGCCATCCTGCCAACCAAGCAGTCTCCTGATTTCCCGGTTTGGACAAGATGCAGCACCCATCCACTTGTTTTTACACACCCACGTGACAGCCAGAGCACCAGTGCAAGGCCAGGGGAGCTCTGCACAAACCTCCTGTCAAGGAGCTCCAGAAAAAGGTAGGAAGTGTCTTTGTATTGTCAGGTAACTGCAATATGGGTGCCAGAGTCCAAAACATACCACCCAGATGTCACAAGCTTTGGCACGAGCCAGCAAGCGGGACATGAACATTGCAAACCACCAGCCTGTGTCCCAAACCTGCCAACACTCACATTGCCACAGCACGGAACAAACACCGAGCACTTAAAGCACCCACAAATGAGAGCGAAGTGAACAGCGAGACCTAAAAACCAGCTGTCAGAAGTAGCCAGGAGGTGATTCAGGAACTCCAGGAAGAGGACAACACCCCGGGTCCCGTGTGCTCCGCAGCAAGGGTGACCTAAATCCTGCGGCGAGGCCGTGGGTTCTGCGCACTCCGCGTGGCAATCCAGGCACTCCAGAGCAGCTTCAGACACATTTGCAAAAATTCAGGAGCTTGCTTAAGTGGCAGAGTACGTTTCACACAGTCTGTGTATCTGCCCTTTAATCTCATGGCAGAGTGAATTTTATTTTATGTTACCCTTAAGTTATACTCCCCAACATCCCCAACCACTGCCAGAACCAGTGTCAGCCCTGACACAGGCAAGTAAAACCAACTTGGGTTTTGTTTGTTTTAAACCAAGCAGTTCTCACGTGGAGAAGGTCCACCAGACCCACTGTGAAGAGGCCATTTATGCAATCAACGGAAGACACACTAGAAAATCCATAGCCTGCAAATCTGAAAGGTATTAGAAGGCAGGAAAAATAGGCAAAACTGGCTTTTCCAGCTGACAGAGAAGGAAAATAAAATTAGGTATCTCATGCACTGGTTTTGGCTTATCATGCTGCAGAGGGGGTGGTATTTGGTGGTGTACAAAGGAAGAGCCACTATCAGGAGCAGCTCGGGAGAGGAGGAGGTGCTCCCTGCACTGAGGACTGTGTTGTAATGCAGCAGCAGTACAGACAGGAGGGAGAATTATTATTAGAACAGCAAGTGGGCACAGCAAAGGGAGGAATATAGCTCCTGACATCGCCCTTTCCTCAGGGACTGCACAGCTCCAAATGAACAATATAAATAAAATGCAGCCAGGAGAACATCCACGTGGACCTCTCCTTCCCTTTGATGCTTGGTGTTACCCCCATGGATCTGTGCTCCTCGTCTGCAAAACGGACAGTTCTCCCAGTTCTGACAGCCCAGCTGTACCAGGAACATCACCTACTTTATTTTTTGTTCTGTGTTTGAAGCTTTTTGCTTTTTTCATGCAAAAGAAACTGTTGGGCTGTTTTGCATGACAATTTTTCTAAAGTAGCACATGTTAAAAAAAATCATCTCCAGAGTCTGCAAAACAAGACACTGAAACATTGGTTTAAAAGACCGTTAAAATAAGTCAGAAAATGGTGACTTCCAGCAGAACTTATTATTCTCTCAAAGATTTTGCCAACTCCTCAGGCCATACAAGGCAGAAAAGTTGTGCTAGCCAAGCCCCGCACTTGGCGTGCCAGGTTCTTCCAACACACTCTCAGAACACAAGATTCCAGGTTTGCTAAGTTTACATGAATTAAGTTTGCTAAGTTACATTAACAGATTTTACAAATTCTCCCCACTGCAGCACCCCAGGTAGCAGAGCTTTGGAGACATCCCAGAGGATGGCACGACTGTCCAAGGCGGCTGGAGCCGAAGGGCAGCGGGAGGAGGGTCGGGACAGGTCGGAGGTTTCATGGCCAGTATTTCTAAAGTCAGCTGTCACTTACATCACACGTCTCCACTTCCCTGTGGTTTGCTGTCTTTTGGCTAAGGTTTTCCAGGCTTAGCTGGGAGGGAAAAAGTGCTGAAGTCAATGGTATGCACTCCCCACTGGCCCTACCCCAGGACTCAGGCCTGCAAAGCAAGGCAGGCTTCGTGAGCGGTGAAGGAACACTCTGGTTCAGGGGAACCAAGCTGACAATGCAAGTGCAGCAAGGATAGTTAAATAGGTGTATTACAGGCACATCCTCTCAGATCTATTCCGGAGCCAGGATCACTGTAACCCACCACTGAGCTGCCTGGTAGAAGAGGGGGGTTATAACTTCACACCTGACACGTACAAGCAAATAAAACCCCGGGGCGCTGAAGATTCAGTGTGACTGTAGGTCATAGTGCTCAGGCAGATGTCAGCAGGGTACAACCTCTATATAAAAGTGAAGACAGGCAGAACCAGGAGCGGTTTTCCAGAGCTGCACAGCAGAGTTGGCTGGACATGGCACCTTGACCTCCTGACAGAGCACTCCTACAATCCACCTGCCTCTTTTTAAGCCATTACTTCTGGTCAGCTGTGGGACCTTGACTAGTTTTCAAATGCTTCCCGCTCCTCACTTAGAGATGCAAGTGGTACTAAAAACCAAAAACAAACACTCTTTGTACATCTTGTTGATACAGGATTCTCCCCAGACTAAGAACTGCTCTCCACAAAAAAAAAAAATAATGGTGGAAAACACGTTTGAGTCTATCAGGATGTTAAAGCTGTCAAACCTTGAGTCAGAGACCAGCCCTCTTTCCACTTTTCATCCTGACACATCTCCCACAGCACCACTGCCAAAAAGGGGACGTGATACAAAGCCAGACACCCAGCTGGTATCTATTTCTTATCCACAACACAACAACACAGATAAAACGAAGCTCTTGATCATTGACACCCAATGCCTGGAACCATCACTTCTCAAATCTCTTCCAAAATCCAGCTGATCTTACTGGCATCAAGCAGGATATATACCTTGGCTCTCTGTTTGCCTCTCCTTTTCTTCTACAGACTGGCACACTTGTCTTGTGTTTTCTTTCAAAGCTATACTGCACGTTTTGGGAAAACCATCTGTGTGTTTCCATGTGATCTGCTCAGAGTGCTAGTCCTGACAGAGCCTCAGACAACACAAAATTCATTAGAACCCAAATTCACTCCTCTCATCAGAATACCTAATTCTCCATTGAGAGCCACTGTCCTGAAGTTCCTGAGACACCACTCAGTTCTACCCAAGAAACACTGAGATAAATAAACAGCAATTCCCCCAGACACGCACCAACAGCCTCACAGCCTGCTGGAGACAGGACTTCAGAGGGAATGGCAACGAGCAGTTATACATCAAACCATTTCTTCACAAAATACATGCCAGGGGAAAAGGATTCCTTTATTATTTTAAGGTTTTTAGTAAAATCTGGAACCGAACACAGACATTCCTCATCCCCAACACTGCTCACCTCGGGGCACGTCTGCACTGCAGAGGCTGCAGGTCTCCCAGATGCCCCCAGCTCCTTTCCCAGCAGCTCGCTGGATGCTGCAGGAGGCATCTGGGAGCAGGCTGAGCCCACAGCTGGGCTCTGGCAGGGCTCAGTCCCGGGGGACAGCCATGCCCAGGCCGAGCTCGGAGGACAAGCGGTGTGTTTGTGTCCCAGCTCTGCTGCTGCTCCAGGGACACACACGGAATGCACAAGGAAAAGGGCTTATGCAAGTTACACACATTTTATTACTGCAAACCGAAATTTAGCACTTTCACGTGAATGTGTGTTTCCTTCCTCAGAGTACTGAAGATGAGAAGATCTACAAACACTGTCTCACATTAAGACCTTGGAGTTAAGGTGAGTTGCCACCTCTGCATTACCTGTGAACAGTCAGCAGCAACAGTCTCACTACTCCCTGTAGGGAAACAGCCAACAAATTCAACTCCCTTCCGAATCAAATGAGTTGGAATATCCAACGTGCAGTGGCAATCCCATTATTTTAGCCTCAAACAAGTGCTTTGTCTACAGAGTCAGGCTTTTCATTTGTTTTGGATGTCTTTAAAAGTCCCTTTATTGCTTAAAGCACACCTGTCTGTAACCAGAACTGCCGCTTTGGCATCTTTTCTCCCAGAGAAACGCGGAGGTGCTCATTAACATCACACCATGGAAACCGTGTAGTCCCTTCCTGCCTCCTACATTGAGATCATGGAAGCCACACCTCACCAGCAGACTCTGAATTCACTCTGGGCAGACTCACTTTGAATACAAGAGACATGATCTCACCATGGGATGCACGTGGCCCTCTTCAATCGCCTTTAGAACACAAAACTTTCGCTTCTCTTCTTTATGCTTCTGCCACTGGTAATTTGTTCCACTTTTGTCCATTCTGTGCCCTCTGTGATCCCTTTTTCACTGCAGTTCACGACCTTTTGTGTATAGGATGAACAAAGGGCACAGGCTAAAAATGTCATCACAGTTGGGCCTCTGCTCTTCTACTGACTTCACTAGTTCACTACTAAAAATGGGCTCAAGCTCAAAGTCAGACTGAGGCAGAATTTCTGGGTCATCGGAGCCCAGGAATCTCCAAAAGATGTTGCAGAAGCAATGTGGAAGAGGATGCAAGTATTTCCTTTTATCCAAATTCAAATCATGAATCTGTCGTGGTGCCTGCATACCACCTACATGGTACTTAGCAGTCATCTGAATTGTATGAAAGAGCAAGAGAAAAAAGAACATCAGGCTGGCCCACTCTTGGCAGGGTGGGAGGGTAGAAGGGAGACAGAAAAACACCATCAGCTGTGGCAGTGAGCTGTGTGTATTTACATTTCACAGGCTGAACTATTTAGTGGTTTATTTACACACAATGTTCTCAGAGCAGCTAAAATGCCAGTTGTGTTTTATCTTGATTTTGTGGTAATGCACATAAGCCACAGAACCATAGGAAGAGTCTGCAAATGAGAGATGAACCTCGTACAGCTGGAAAAGCACGTAAGCCACTGTGAGAAGGGAGAGAGATTTTGGGAGCACAGGCACAAGCAGGTCTGAAATGCATTAGTTATGACAAGAGACCAAAATACAACCCTGGGACTCAAAAGGAAGGATCCAGGCACAATGCAACAGCTTGTGCTGCAGGGATCACACATCCCAGGGTAACCCTCGCAGCCAAGCCAACCTACAGCACGGCACCGCAGGCCTCGGGGCTCTCCGGCTGCCCCTCCATGTTGGAGCGAGGAGGGAACTGCAGTCAGCTCCATTTTATGCACATTTGATGGCAAGACGCCAACACAACTGTTGACTGAGCCAAATCTGGGCCCCCTTGAACTGAGCCATCACCTAGAGCAGGGCGGAAAAGCACATGCCTCTCGCCTCCCGAGCAGCCAAGTTCCTGAAAAGCATCCCAGGCGCAAGAAAGGCTTTTTTCTTTCTTTCCTCCAACGACTGATGTTTTAACTCTTTGATTCATTTTTAAAGAGTTTGATTCATTAATTCAAAATGGAACAGCAAACATCAAGCTGCACTGTACAGCGATGTGACAGAGAGGCTCCTTTCCAGCGAGGCAGTGTTTTACTGGCTGGCCCGGATGGCAGCTGAGGCCAGTGCCCGATCTGGAGGGCAGCTCCCGCCACACTCTGCAGCCTGTTCCCATCCTTGGCCAAGGTGCCAGTGGCTGCTTTCCAACTGGAACCGTACTCTGACAAAGGAGAACGCAGGACAAGCTTGGGAAAGCCTTCTGATCCCTTCAGTTCACTTCTTCCTCCCAACCAGTGTTAGACAGGAGCTGCCAGCAAGGTTGGGAATTGCACGGAGACTGTCATCACTCTGGGAATTCACCCTCCTGAGCAGGGACTGCTGCTGGACCGTGCCTCTGCCTCACAGCAGAGAAATCCCTCTGCTGACTTCTGCTTTAATTATATTTAAAAAATTCAGCTTCTAGTCTGTGTTCCATTATATTAATAGCAATAATTAAAAATACTTCAACCAACAAGTCCTCAAAACCTGCAGTTCCATCCAAGCTTTCTGGCATCACACACTTCCTTTCCTGACTGACATCCTCAGGGATCCAGATTGATGGTTGCTCTGTTCCATCCCTGCTGCAGGGCTGTGCTGTGTTCTCTCAGCACATGTAAACTGCAAGGTAATATTTGTGTTGGCAACCTCCTTACATACTTTACAGAACCAGACCTCCATCTGACCCTCCATGCAGCTCCCACACACAATTGGTTCACTCCTTTGAACTGTTTCCTCCTGCTGCAACACATACCCCATTCCATACCTCTGCCTCCAGCCTATTTAAAAACTACATATCCAGAACAGAGCTTTTGTGTTAAAGGAGAGCAGGTCAGCTACAAAAGCCAAGCCTGCAGAATGTTCTTATGCAAGAACACCAAGCAAAATTATTGTAAAACCTGCATGTACAGGTCCTGCTTTTCCTCCTACAAAGATTGCTCCAACAGAACACTTCTATGAAAAAATGAGAACTGCAAAAAGTTCTGTGAAAAAAAGCCATCAACACCCAGGTTGAGACTCCAAGAGCTGTAGTGTGCTTTGAGGGCTGGAGGGGGGGGCACTGGAGGTTTTTTGTTTAAAATCAGCTACATTTCAGCTCTTTAGGCAGTAAGACCACCTCAGAACAGACCTTCACACCAGAGCTCTTCCTGGCCCAAAGCACACCATGCAGAATAAAAGACAAGCCAACAAAGTAACGTGTCCAGACGATCCAATGAATTCCCATTACCCATCTGTGCCGCAGCAGATCATCAACAACTCCAGCTAAAGCCAACAGAGCTAAACCAGAATCAAAGTGATGCAAGGAGAGGGGAGCTGTGAGCGGCACACGGCAGCCAGGCAGCTGCAGTGCGAGCAGGGCACTGTGCAGCCGCAGCATGTGACAGAACGGCACTGGCAGCAGCGAGGGAGAGCTGCAGCCCCAGCCCTCACCGCCCCAAATCTGTGCCCCCAGTGCCACACTACAGACACCACCACCTGATTTCCATGCAGAACTGACTTGGGTTAGAAGCTTCTCGATGTTCTGAATCGTTACACTCCATTTTTATTACTTGCCTCCATGAAATAAAACAGGGACAGAGAAATTAATAACAGTACAGGCAAGCTATGTGTTCCTCCCACTGGAAAGCACTTCCAGCATCTTTATCACTTGTAGATCAAGTTTCTCAACAGAGCATGATGAGCGCAGAACACAGTATGGTTCTTACACATAGAGCTAAGTCCAACTAGACATCTTTGTGTTACAATCCCCTGCATTTGTTTGTAATCATTTGTTTGATTACAAACAATCTAGGTTTGTAAGGAACCTGGATTGCCAATTGAATTTTGATGCTGTATTGTACTTATATTTTGAAATAAAACAATGATCACAATCTCCTTTGCAGCACAATAAAATATTTCTTCTCTCCATACAGTTTCCATGAATGGTTCTTCTATTTCCTGCACTAAAGAACCTGGCCATCACATCTGTGTGCACGGGCTGTAGTGCTTTGGCAGCCCAGAATTACACTCTTTACTCCCAGTGAAGTGACTGTTTCTTTCAATCAACATAAACTATGGTCCAGTTTATCCAAACATCTTAAAAGAGACTGACTTAACCTGATTTGAAAACCAAGGACCTTTTTTCTACACACACGCCTGACAGTCAGGCTCCTGAACTGCTCCCCTGACAGCCCGGGCCAGGGACGGCACAGCCGCCACGCCGCGGGTTCAGGTGAGGTGAGAGACACCGGGCAGGGACTGCACCTGCCAACTCCCTCAGCAACCTCCACACCGGGATGATCCTCCCCGAATTCCAAAGGCTGCCGCCCGCCCGGCAGCCCCGCAGCTCACAGGAGCAGTGGGAAGCACACACATGCTGGGAGACATACTCACATTTAGTCATCATATGGTCCCACAGCGCTGCTTTGCATTAGCTTGGACAAGATGCCACGAATTACAGGTTGTGTTTGCACAGCTTGTGCAAAATCTACAGATTTTTTACATTAAGGGATCCATTTTGCAGGTTGGAGGACCAGAACTGCTTAGCCCAGACACAGCTTAGGCATGGAAGCTTGGAGTCTGGCTACTAAATGAAAGAAGAGCAATTCAGACTTTGACAATAACAGGTCCTATTCTGTGGTGGGAGATCAGACCCAGAGCTGAAAACCTGCAGTCTTGATCCTGAACGTTTTACCTGCGACAGCCTTTGGTTATGGACATTTTAATAGGGCAAGAAATTTGGGGGGGATGACACAACATAATAACCATCCAGCTTGTGTCCCCAAGGGCATCTCACGTCACCTATTGTCCACAGCATTTCTCCGTACAAAAAAAGAATTTGGTGGAGAGGGACCCGCCGCAATAAAAGTTTAAAATCAGAACAGTGATTCCATCAAACCTGCAGTTTGGGTATCCAGCACTGCACGGACTGCCCCTGTAAAATCCCGCACCGTTCCGTCCCAGCGGATTCGTTTGCAGACGCTGCATGCAGGTACCTGTCACAGGCAGGCTCAACACCTCCAGCCTCGCCCGGAGCGAGCGGGAGGGGAGCGCGGGGAACCGAGAAGTTAATAAAGAGGGGGGTCGTTCAGGGAATTATTTCAGCTACGTCGCCAATCCAGGCCTAAGCATTAGACGTGTCACATCGCGTTCCTGCTCTGGGTTAGCGGCGGAGGCAGCGGGACGAACGGCCCCGCACAGCCCCGCACGGCCCCGCGCAGCCCCCGGGCCCCGCAGCCCCCGCCGCGCACCGGGCGCGGACCCGCCGGGGAGGTACCGGGGATGCTCCGCGCGGCCCCGCCCGCACCTGCCGCCTTACCTGCGCTCCCGCCCGCGGCGGGGCTGCTCCGCCGGGCCCGGGGCTCTGCGGGGGCGACACCGCGGTGAGGGGGCGCCTCCGCCGGGCCTGCCCCGAGGCGCCCGCAGCCGCCGCCGCCGCTCCCGCC
>JAWWLV010000040.1:924365-940750 GCA_035041135.1 Platyrinchus mystaceus
GCCGCTGCCGGTGCCGGAGCGGGCGCGGCCGCAGCGCCGCCGCCGCCGAGGCTCGGGGAGCGCGGCTGCCGCCTCACGCCGGTCCGCGCCGGCCGGCCCCGCCCCCGCGCGCGCCGATTGGCCGAGCGCCCGGGCTGGCGGAGAACCGGCCTTCTGATTGGCCGCGCTCGCCGTCAATCGCGAGGCCCCGCCCTCCCGCGCGCGGCCGGTGAGGCGCGGCGGCTGCCTGGAAACGGCGGCGGCACCGCGGGCAGCGGCACCGGCTGTCCGTCCGTCCGTCCGTCCGCGTGTATGTGTGCTGTGTGTGCTGCGCGGCCGCCTGCGCGCACGGCCTTGCCCCTGATCCTGATCCTGCCCCGCTCCGTCGCGGCGGCCGCTCCCGCCCCGCCCGCCGTCACGTCCCAACCGTTGCCGGTGTGAGAGTGCCGCACCTCGGCCAGCGCAGGAACACCGGCTGCGCTCCGCCAGGGCTCCGGCGGCCGGGAGAGGGCGGCGGCGGCAGCTGCAGCTCCCGCGGGGCCGCAGCCCTCCCGCCCGGCGCCGCCGCCGCCTCCCGCGCCCGCTGTCAGCGCCTCGGCCGGCTCCACCGCGCGGCCCGCGGGGGGAGCGCGGCGCGCGGGCTGCTCCCCCCGCCCGGCCGCTCGTTGGTACGGCCCGGCCACGGCACCTCCCCTGTCCCTCCGCGGCTTCCGTCCTTCCGGCCCGCGCCGCGCGCCGCCGCCATGGTGAGAGAGCCGGGAACGGGAATCCACCGGGAATCCGCCGGGATCCGCGGGGAGCGGGAGCGGGGAGCGGGCATCTACCGGGAATCCACTGGGAACGGGGGCCGGGAACGGGGATCCACCGGGAATCCAGCGGCATCCGCGGGGAACGGGGCCTGGGAATGGGGGTTCACCGGGCACCGGGATCCGCCCGCATCCCGCCGGGAGCGGGGCCTGGGAATGGGGGTTCACCGGGCACCGGGATCTGCCCGCATCCCGCCGGGAGCGGGGGCCGGGCTGGGCGCGGGCACTGACGGCTCTTCCCGCAGGCCAAGATCAAGGCCCGGGACCTGCGCGGGAAGAAGAAGGAGGAGCTGCTGAAGCAGCTGGACGATCTGAAGGTGGAGCTGTCGCAGCTGCGCGTGGCCAAAGTGACCGGCGGGGCCGCGTCCAAGCTCTCCAAGATGTGAGTGGGCCGGGGGACGCGGGGCCGAGCGGGGTCCGGGAGCTGTCACGGCCCGTGGGCCGGGGGAGCAACAAAGGGCGAGGAGGAGCAGCAGATCCGTCTCTGCTCGGGGGTGGTGTAGCGGGGAGGAGCCGGGGGGTGTTGGTGTTGGCTGTAACTGGTGCAGGACGGGCTGGTGGTGGTCGGAGCACACAGTTCTGTGCACTGGGCTGGATCCGTGTCCTCAGGCGTGACTCTGTCTCTCCTGCAGCCGCGTGGTGCGCAAATCCATCGCCAGAGTGTTGACTGTCATCAACCAGACCCAGAAGGAGAACTTGAGGAAGTTCTACAAGGTGAGGACAAACACCTTCCATGCTGGCCTTTTATCTCTTATTGTTCTCAACTGCAGTTTGTGGGAAGGAGCTGGTTTTGTAGGTTGCTACTTAAAAGGTTAAAACTCTGAGAAAAGCTCGTTTATGTTCAGTTCTAAAGTTCTCTCATCCTGGTTCCTTTTTAAATATTACTGCAAGAACTCTGCAAGCTGGGTGTGAGTCTGCTTTTGCCAGGAGAGTCTCCTGGCAGCATCCCTTTGGGGTGTGATGAGCTTCCTGGGAGGTGCAGTTTGCACAAATGCAGATACTCTTAATCTAAATTTAAATTCATGTTTCAGGTGGCCAAGGAGCTTTTTCACTCAAGAAGTTCTTAGAATATTATTTTCTGGGGTTTAAATGACATCAAATAGGGCAGGAAAAAAAAAGAACTTTGCAAGAGGTGCTGGGGAACTGGGACTTAAGATGAAGCATTGCTTAAACTTGAGTTAAAGCTGGTACAACTGCTGCAAAATTATAATCAGCTCTTTATTTCCTGGCAGAGAGAAGGTCTCTCAAACCTCCAGACAGGGATGATGGTCCCAAAGGAAAGGGGTGATGCTGCTGCTCTGAGAGCAGTGTCTGAACTCGAGTGTTGTGTGTCTTTGCCAACAGGGCAAGAAGTACAAACCGCTGGACCTGCGGCCCAAGAAGACCCGGGCCATGCGGCGCCGGCTCAACAAGCACGAGGAGAACCTCAAGACCAAGAAGCAGCAGCGGAAGGAGCGGCTGTACCCGGCCCGCAAATTCGCCATCAAGGCGTAGCCAGGGGCTCATTAAATGCAGTTTGCTTGCAAGTGTCACTGGTGGTTTCTTTGTGCCGGTGGGTGAAGTCATCAGCTTTGTGGAGGGACGTGGGAGCGTTCACAGAAAGTGTGTTTGACTGCTACTGAAAATACAGAGCTGGCGGTTTATTTTCCACTTTGTGGAGCAGGCAGTGGGTACAGATCTGTGGGGTGTGTTCCACTTGGTAAAAATAATTTACCCTGAGATTGGTTTAGAGAGGAAGTTTTTCACAGATGTTTGCAGTCAGACGATATCTGTCATTTCAGTAGCTTAAGAATAAATATTTGAAGTTTTGTCCTGTGCCAGTGTTTAAGTGTTAACAGAAATAAACGAATTTGCTGAGGGGCTTTAGGGGTCTTCATGGAAACCTGATGGATTCTGTCAGCCCTTGGTTTGGATCTCTGGCCAACTCATTGTAGCCCCCAAGAACCCCCCTGAGGGCCATAGTTTCAGCCCAGGTGCTCTCTCTGGGTGTGGACAGTGGTGAGGGCAGGTGAGGTCAGGACACTGAGCTCCAAGGGTGGCATCTCTGAACTCCCAGGACATCCCTGGCCTCACAGTTCTAACACTTCCACCTGCAAAGCACAGCAGGGGTTAAATGCTTTGACTTTGTCCCCCGAGGAGTTCTTTGGGACTCTTTGGGACTCGGAGTTGCAGTTCCAAAGGCCTTTTTTGGTTCTGCTGGAGCGTGAGGGCTCAGCACTCCTGGTTTGTGTTAGTGCGGCCAACGCAATCAAATGTGAAAAATTCCCTACCCATTAGGGAGTTCCTAGATGGGATCCAGATTCTGTTTGGGGAAAAGATCTTAATTCTGCTCACTCAGTGAAGGATTTTTAAGCCTCAGGCAAGTTTTGTCGAGAGGCCTAATTGCCTGTGGTTCAGGAATTTCCCCTACATGGCGGCATTGTGAGGAGTGGCAGCTCCGTGATGTCACCAGGGCTGTGCCAGGGCTTTGTTGGGAGCTCGGGGTGAGATGGGACGTGTCTGGCAGTGAAGGGGACCTGGCCTGGCACAGCCCTGGGCCCAGGCTGCCAGAGCGTGCCGTAGGACAGCGTGCTGCGTGTGGGAACCGGCTCCTTGGCTCGCGCAGTATTCCCGGGATGGCAGGCAGGGTTACAAATGGCTTTGTGTTACCATCTCTGCGGCTCCTGCTGTGGCCGGCCCCGAGCTGCTCCAGGAGAAGCACGAGCTGCTGGCCCAGCTCATGTGGTCCCCCAGAATCAGGAGCACACCCCGTGAGGATCCCTGATCTCACATTCCTGCCCCAGGAGAGGCCCAAAGGAGACAGGAGAGGGGCTGGTCCCCTGTGTTGGGAATGGGGCAGGCTGGGGCAGGTGGCTTCACCCAGATCGTGCCCAGCTGCATTTGGGCTTCTCTTTGGAGAGGTGTGTGCCCTGTGCTGTTCGGGCAGCCTGATGGCTCTGCCACCATTCCCGACATGGCAAAGCAAACACGGCACGAACTGTGCGCCCCAGAGTCCGGTGACAGCGTCAGGGGGTGCTCCAGGTGTCACCTTCCACCCCAGCCACGGCAGCAGCCGTGCTGCCGAGACAGGATCTGCTGTCTCCGGGATCCAGTTGCAGTACGGATCACTGAGTGCCAACCAGTAACAAGGAGGGGGGGGAAAATGGGGAAGAACCCCCAACTAATTAGCAGGCACTGAAAATCCAGGAGCCATCCTGTGCTGAAGTGGGAGCCAGTATGGGAGAACAGCTCAGGCTTTGTGCACAGGCCGCAGGAGCCATTTGAGGAGGTGAACAGGTTCTGGCATTAAATCCTGGGGCTGAATTACTCCATCCACCCGTAGCCAGATGGCAAAACCGACCAGTCCAGCCCTTCAATCAGAACAGCTCTGTGCTGTTACGGGACACATCCCACAGACAAGAGCCCTTTAAGTGACCAGGAACAACACACTGATTGAGTGGACACACAGGTGAAGTGATGAGCTCCCTCCAGGTGAAGATGCTTGTTCTTGTTGGCAGAACCTGTCTTGCCCATGTCTCCAGCCCCAGAGGATGGCTGTGCTGCCCCAGCTCCCTGGCAGAAGCTGCTGCTGTCGGGGCTGAGTGTAGGCTCTCCAGCCTTGCTAGTCCCCAAAGGAAGGGGTGCCCAGTGGCAGAACCCCCAGCAAAGGGCCACACACTCCCCAGAACACTCCAGTGCTGTGCTGGCTTTGAGGGGACCACACAGCATCACCCCTGTGTCACTGCAGGCAGTGTGGCCCCTGTGCCCCTCTGGCACAGTGCTGGGGGGGTGTAGGGTGGGTTTCCTGAAGCCCTGTCCTGGAGGACCCCCCTCTCCCCAGCGCTGACCCCGCACAGCTGCCGGTGCTGGCCCTGGGTTTAGCACTGGTGTTTGCAGAGCGTCGGGGCCTCGGAGGCTCACACTGTTTATTTGTTCCTCGTAACTGAAGATGTCCCTCAGCACTGGAGCAGCTTCCTGGGAAAAGCCATTCTTCAGCAAATAAATAATTTCCCGTGCGGGGAGGAGGACGGAGGCGCAGCTGCTGGCTGGCTGCGGGGCACAGCCCGGGGCCGGTGCTGGGCGGGGGGAGCCCTGGCCCTGTGCCCTGGAACACGTTCAGCAGCACCAGATGTTTCTGCCCAGCGCAGCGGGCACGGCCCGGAGCGGATGGTGTCCATGGGAGTTGGCAGCTCCTGCTCCTGGACCCCATCCTGCAGCTGGGGCAGGGGCTGAGGGAACGGGGGACCTGCAGAGGGGGCAGAGGGAAATTCGAGTCATGGAATCAGAGTCATTTAGGTTGGAAAAGACCCTCAAGACTGTTCAGCCATAAACTTAGCATTGCTGAGGAAAGCTCAGGCCCCACCTCCTTTGGCTGGTGTTTGCTGGGATGGACACAAACCCCAGCTCTTCTAATGCTCCTGGCATTACTCCTGTCACCTCCCTCTGCCAGGACGGCCCTGACCGCTGTCCTGAGCACTACCATGGGGGCTGACCCCATTTCTGCATGCAGCAGGATGTGTGGAGATGGGATATGGACACACAAGGTGCTGTCCAGGGCAGAGAACTCGGGAGCAACCACCCTGGGCACATCCTGGTGCCCTTGGCCATGCCCTGCCACACTGCCCGCTGCCCTCCATGTGCCAGGAAGAGCTGCGTGTGAGCAGCGTCTGGCACATGTGGTGTGACCACAAACCCCACGTTGTGAGCATCCAGCCTGGTGGGGAAACGCCGCGTCCCGCCGGCGGCACAGATGGCCCAGGTCTGCCTGGGGCAGCCGCCCGCGCCCGGCCCTGAATGCCCGTTTTGTTGGCCAGGCTGGGGCAGGACTGGCCCCCACACTGCCCTGGCCCTGCTGCTCCATGAATACAGGCAGTGTCTGGATGCAAGTGCTGCACTGCAGGGCCCTGCACCCGCTGTCCCGGGGGCTCCCAGGCAAAGGTGACCCTGGGGCTCCCCAGGACAGGGGCTGCTGTGTGCTGGGGCTTCTGGCCCCTGGCCAGCCCGGCTGTGCATCTGCAGGGAGATGGAGAAAGCCCCTGCGTCGGGCTGAGCAGAACCTGGCCACGAGAGCGGCCTGCGGGCAGCCCTGTCCTCCTGCCTTGCTGTGCCCTGGGTGCTGCTGGGGACGGGGTGTTTGCAGGTGCCCCCTGCCACCCTGAGGGGCTGCCGTGCCGGGGCTGGGGTGCTGTGGAGCTGGCAGCAGCAAGCCTGGGAACAGATTTTTGTTTCCACTGGTGAGTGAGTCAGCGGCGGCACCGCCAAGGCCCGTGGGTCCCCTCCCTTCCCTCCGGCCACCGCCACCGCCCACCACCCACTGCCCAGCCCTTTCCCACAGCTGCCCAGGGTTGTCAGCCTCGGCACCTGTGGCTCCACATCGCCTCACATCCCTGCATCGGCCTGTGGCTCTCCAGACACCGAGCAGGGCCCCTGGCAGCACCAGCGATCTCCCACCAAACACATCCTAGCGCGGGCAGCCGATGGGTGGGGGAACAGCACGAGGGCTGTGGCACTGGGACTGAGCTCCTGCTCCCCATGGAGGACCTGGGGACTGCTGGGCTTTGCCAAGAGGCTGCTGGGCTTTGCCAAGGGGCTGCTGGTGTGGCTGGGCACCACGTCTCTGCCGAGCCCCTGGTCCTGGAGCCTGGTTGTGCCTGGACAGCTGTGCTGCAGGGGATCCGGGTGGAGGCAGCTCCTGGGGTGGAACATGACTGAGGTTTTGGTGCATCCCCAGTGGGTGCCAACAGGCTTCAGCCATGGACAGGCTCTGGCCAGGATGTCCTCTGCCCGCTGTACGTCCTGCCCACCCAAAGACTGGCCACCCCTGGCTCACCTCGGCCCCGAGGCAGCTCTGTGCTGGGCCGGCACCGTGGGGAGAGCAGGATGCCAGGCTGGGCAGTGAGGCCAGGAATGAGGCAAAACCACCACAAACAAACCAGCCCAGCCAGTAACTGAGAAGGAGGTGGGGGGGGATCAGGGCTCACTGCCCGGCTGCACTGAGGGCAGCCGTGCCCGCGGGAGGGGATTTTGGGAGTGAGGGCTGCGGCACCAGAGCCACCTGCCCAGATGGCCTTGGCTGCCCTTCCCAGGCGCCACATTGCTGTCACGGGGCCCTTGGGCACCACAGCCCCCCAACATCCCTGTCTCAAGCTTCATTTGCTGCTTGCTGCTGAACTGAGAGATTTTAATCTTTTAATCACGTTATGAGCCGAGGTGGTGCCGGCCACGCACAGGAGGAATGTCTGGAAGTCAGCAGCGCCCGTCACGGTGGGAGCCCATCCTGCCCCCACCCACGTCCCCACTGTGTACTGCTTCGGGACCCCCATCTTCCCCAGCCTGCCTTGTCCTGCCTGAGACTGGAACTTGCACCAGGAGCAGGTCCTGGGACCAGAGACCAGGACCAGGCATTGGGGATGGGTGCCAGGACAAGGATCAGCTCACAAAGGGCTGATGAGGCTGAAGCTCCCTGTGGCAGCCCAAACGACCAACACAACGTAGTCCTCTGACCACGCAGGTTTCATTCCTCCCTTGCCGTGTTTTCTGACCGAGGGGAGCAGAGGGGACCGCAGCCCAGCCCTGCACAGCACGGAGCCACGGCAGCCCCTGCGGAAGAACAACAAAGCCCTGGAATTAGAGATGTGCTGGGAGTTTACTTTACCACAAAAAAATGTCAGAAATCCGTATTGTTTGGACAGGGATTTGCTGGGGATCGCTGGATAAAAGCCTGGCAGGGACCCAGCCCGGGGGGGAAAAGTCGGCCGGTTCCTTTCTGTGGCGAGGACTCGCGGCCAAACGAGCGGAGCAGCGCAGCGCTGGTGCGGGGTCCGGGCCGAGGCAGGGCAGGGGCGGCTGGTGCCGCCGTGAGCCAGAGCAGCACCTGGAGCATCGTGGGTCCGGGGAAGGGGGTGCCAGGCTGCCCTCGCACACACGGACGGGGACGGGAGGGCTCTGGGCGCGGGGGCTGCTCTCACCCGGGGCCCCCCGGCAGCTCCGCGCTTGCCAAGCTGTGCAGCAGCGCCGGGACAGCTGCTCCCGCCGTGCCCACGCTGAGCTGCTCGCTATCCAGCAGCGGGGCTCGGCTCCCGGCGGCTCTCGGGCCGGGCAGTGCCAAATCCCCTTTACCCCAGGACCCAGCAGCGTTTGCTGCCCCGGGTCTGCTCTGGGACCCGCCTGCCACTGTGCTGCCGTGGCACCGTGCTGGTGCTGCAGGGAGGATGTGGGGTGTCCCTCTGGGCTCGGTGTGGGGAGCTGTGCCTGCCAGGAGTGCGGTGAACAGCAGCCACGTGTGACAGCCACCCCTGGGCATGCCTGGTCGTGGGACCGCACAGGGATGGCGAGGGACAGGGACGGTGAGGGATGGGGCTGCCCTGCCCACTCCTCCCTGCCCCGCTTCAGGACAAACGACAGCACATGCAGCCCGCTTTCACATCTGTTATGTTTTAATACTGTTCACGTCTAAAATGACCAAAACCAAGCCAAGCGCCCGCAGCTCCTTGCCCTGCCTCACCTGGAGAGCGGGAGGGCTGTGGGCTCCCCTGCCCAGGGCTCGCTGCAGGCAGGTGTGCAGGCAGGTGTGTGGGCAGGACACCCCAGTGCTACGGGCAGGCTCCTCTGCATCCGCTGCCCAAAGGGGCCTCATACAGCTCCAGTGAATGCGTTTAAATAACAAGCTAATGAGCGGCAAAAGCAAGGGCATCTTAACCACGTTTCCTAAAATAGCAAGTGGCACCTGTTGCTCGTGCCTGGCAGCCAGGGGCCCTGCCCGCCCTGCAGGGCTGGGTGCAGGCCAGGGCACCAGGCTGTCCCGGCACTCGTGCCATGGGCAGCTGTGGTGCCGGCACGCACGGTCCCGGTGGGTGTGCGGGGAGGGGGCTCGGCTGGGTGCAGTGCAGTGGGTGCTCAGTGCAGTGGTATGGGGCGGGTGCTGCCGTGGTGCCAGCGGTGCCGGAGGGACGTGGGGCTGGGCTCCTCTCTGCGTCCCCAGGAAGGCGATGCCAGCCGAGCTGCCGTGGCCCCGGCGGCCACGTTGTCGTGGGGGTGTCTGCTGGGGGCTGTGCTCACACACACTCCCTGCCCCGCAGCGCAGTGGGCACGGTGCAGGTGACAGGCACAGCGGATGGGGAGGCTTTTGGGGTGGAAGCTGGGCTGTCGCCACAGCCCTGGCCCAGCTGGGGTCGGGGTGCCAGGCCCAGGCTGTGTGAGGGTGCCCCAGCCAGGCACAGCAGAGGGTGGGCACAGGAGTGTGGATGGGACCGCACCGGGCGCTCAGACCACAAAGTGGAGCCCGTATGTCATCTGATGGCCGTTGTCCCAGGCATAGAGCACCTTCTCCTTGGGGTTGTAGTCGACCTGCGTGGTGAAGGAGTAGTGGTTGAGGAAGGGCAGTCGGAGCTCTGCCTCTGTGTTTGTGTGCGTGTCGAAGGCGTAGGAGATCTGCCCTTCCTTCTGACTGTAGGTGTCCACAGCGTAGAGGATGCCGCAGATGATGAAGCAGTTCCCGTAGGTGTTGCGCTTCAGCCCCGTCTTCCAGGTGGTTTCCTTGCGCACCGAGAGGTCCCCGGGGTCGAGTCGGCTCAGCACGATCACCTCCTGCTGCGAGTAGTCGTAGTCCACAGAGGGGTAGATAACCCAGAGCCCGCTCTCATCCACAGCAAAGTCAATGTCTGAGTGGCCCCTCCACTTCCAGGGCGTTGTGTCCTCATACACCACATCGTGAAGCAGCGCCCAGCCCGCCACGTACCGCTCCTTCAGGTCATACTTGATGATGTTCTTGGTGAAGGCACGGTTGTAGTAGAAGGCCCCCTGGTACACCACGTGCCCGGTGCCGATCCAGTTGTAGGGCAGCTTGTAGAGGTTGCTCCAGCGACCTGTGAGGGGGTGGGAGAGGTGCTGGGACCCGTTGCAGCACTGGGGTCCAATGCACAATGGCCCGAGTCTGCTGGCAGTGGCAGGGGACTTGTGTCCCCCTCACTGCCCTGGGGGTGCTCCCCAGTGCAGGTCCCCATGAGCTGCCCACCACCCCAGGGCCTGGCACAGCCAGTGTCACACAGCACTGGGCACCCATCCAGGAGGAGCTGAGGCCCCTGCACCCACTCAGCTGCTGACCCTCACCCTGCTTGAAGTTGTCGAGGCTCCTGAACTCCACCAGGCTGTTCCCATAGTAGTAGTTGGTGACATAGATACGGTCATCCTTGGCTGCTGGGTCCTTCATCCAGGCCCCCTCGTTGCGCCCGTAGCTGTGGTGCTCCGTAGGGGGCTCTACTGACTCGATGGTGCCTTCGCACTCCACCTCCTTCACTGGGTACCACGGAGGAGAAGGACGAGGGCTTATCCCTGCCCCAAGTGCCTCCTCCTCCTTTCCCATGGCATGGCTATTGCTGGCCTGGCCTGGCCACAGGCACTGGGATTGCGGGGCCGGGGGTCCCCTCCCAGCTGCCCCCCACTCACCCACCTCTGTTTGGTGTTTCGGGGTCCCCAGTGCTGTCACCCCCCTGCCCAAAGGGGCTGGGGGGGCTGCGGGTGGTGCTGCGGGGGGCCGGGGCAGTGCTGGGCGCAGCTGTGGTGCTGGGCATGGCTGTCTCTGTCTGTGCAACAGCTTGGGCTGGGGTCCCCTCAGCTGGGGGGAGCGGGGGGCCCCTCTCCTCCTGCTGCTCCGGCACAGCTGCCCCCCTTGCAGGGCTCTCTGTGGGGGGACAAGCTGGGAGTCAGTGTGTTTGCAGGGGCAGCCCCAGGCCCTCTGCCTCGGTGGGAGGGGGCTCCCATGCCCCACCCCGTGCCCCACCACCGGGACTCACCGCGGGTGCCGACCGGTCCCTCCGCCGCTCCCGCCTGCCCCACCTTGTAGTACGTGATGCCTCGGACCACAGTCTGCTGGTGTGCCAGGGGCTTGGGCTTGGCTGTGGGCTGGGACCCTGCCCTGGCCTTGCTGCTCTCCTTTTTGGGCTTCTCAGGCTTCAGTGGCTTCTCCTTGGGTGCTCGGGGGGCCGCCTTGTCCCCCAGTGCCTTGCGGGTGCTGGGGTACCGCCCCGCCTCCTTCTCTCGGCCACCTGCCGTGTCCTGGGGGGCACAGCCTGTCAGACCTCCTTCCCTCCCCTCCCTCCACTTCCCTGCTGCCTCCGAGCCAGGCAGTGGGCACAGGCACCAGCCCCTGGCTGCCAGGGGTGCTCCTGCCACAAGCCCGGGGAGCTCAGCTCTGCCAGGCAGCACCGGCGGTGCCTGTGCGGGGCCGGGCCCTGTGGCTCAGGGTACCTGTGACTCGGGGTACCTGTGGCTCGGGGTACCTGTGGCTCGGGGTACCTGTGGCTCAGGGTACCTGTGCCTTGCTCTCGGGTATGGCAGCCGCATCCTTCTGAAGCAGCTGGTAGCCCAGGTTGGAGATCTCCTTCTTGATGCTGAGCATGATGTCAGAGTAGTTCTCGTAGCGTTTCATCTGGTTGGTGAGGTGCAGGACACTTTCCTTCATGAAGTCGTTCTCCCTGCTCAGGTTGGTCTTGATAGTCTGCAGGAGAGGAGAGGCTGGAACCACAGCACCCCCAGAAAGTCCTGAGCAGCTCAGGGATGCAGAGATGGTGCTGCTGGAGCTCACCTCCTCCAGTGTGTTCATCTGGGCCACCACCTTGCTGATGTAGGAGTGCACCTTCATCAGGTCCATGCTGTACAGCGTTCCCTCGAGCAGGTCCACCATGGACTGCAGCTGCAGAGGAAGAGCAGGGATGGCCCACAGGACAGGGCTGAGACAAGGGGCTGGGACACAGCGTGGGGCTGGGGCACAGGGGACAGGGCTGGGCACAGGGGACAGGGCTGGGCACAGGGCAGGGAGGGTGTGTCTGGCCCCCAGTCCCACCATGCCTCGGGTACCTTGAAGAGCTCAGGCGCCTGCTTCTTCAGCTTCTCCATCTTCCACTCGTTCTCGCAGGGGTTGAGCGAGGAGGGGGGCGCGGTGCAGGAGCACCTGCAGTCGGCCCCCGAGCTCACCGTCTCCACCGTGTAGAAATCCTCCACGCGCGCGCTGCCGTTCCTGACGCGGCTGCAGGCGTCCTTGCTGAGCGGCCGCAGGATGCACTTGCAGCGGCAGTCGGAGCCCTCCGAGGTCATCCTGACCTGGTCCATGTCACCCAGCACCTGTGGGACACGTGGTGAGCCGGGTGTCCCACCAGGGCCCCGCTGACCCCAGCAAGCCACCACAGCCATCCTCCTCTCTGCTGCCTGCCCAGAATTCTCCCACCACCCCAGGGGCTCCTGGTCATGTCCCAAAGAGCGTGGGGCAGAGTCTGGCCCAGAGCACCGTGTCTCACTGCTCTGCACCTGGGCTGACAGTGACAAAGCCCAGACAGCTGCTTGTCCCTACGACTACCAGAGTGTTCTGTGGGCCAGGTAATCTGGTCCCACTTCTGTGGCTGTTTCCCAGCCTCCAGCAAGACCTGAGTGAGATGGGACAGTGGTAAGACCCAGCAGTGCCTCTGTGCCCCCACGCCCACGGCCTCCAGCCCACACAGGGTTCGTTGTTCATGGTGACATTGCAGCCACCTCGGGGTGAGCTCGGCCCCTCCAGCTCCCGCAATGGCTCCAGGCACATGCTCAAGGACTCTCTTGTTTCCACACATGGCCCTGACTCACGCTACGAGCCAGGGTGCTTTTCAGCTGGTTTAGCCCAGTTCTCCCCTAGTCCCGCTGCACTCAGGAACAAGGGAGCCGAGCCCCCCTCACCCCCAGCACTGGCTGTGCACCCTGGGGGATGCCTGGGCTGGCAGGAGCTGTGCTGGGTGCCTCGTGTGCGGGGATGCGCCTGCTCCAAGCACCCGGGAGGGTGGGAGAACAGCGACAGGCAGCGCAGTGACCCTGGAGGAACAGGGCTCTGCCCTCAGGGACTCTGACTCATCCTGGGAAACAGAATGGTGGCAGAGCTGGGAAACAAGTTGAGCTCTGGCTCCCGGTCTTCCCCGGACCACAGCAGAGCACAGCGCGCCGTGGGAAAGGGCAGAGGCCCAGGGCGTCCATGTCCTGCCTGCAGGCAGCACCCATGGCCACACAGGCACCCTCCCTCCAGAGCCCGGCTGGGACGACACGCTGGTGGCACCAGGGCAGCAGTTCTCCCTGAGCACTGCCCGCACGGCACAGACCCCCACTCCCCACACGGGCCAGGGGCTTCCTTCTCTTCCTGAAGGGCTGCAAGACTTCATGCATTTTGCATTTCAAAAAACCCTCTTTCATTCAAAAGGAAACCAGGTCCTGCTGGCTGAAGGAAAACACCGGGGGGCCAAAGGCTGTAAATTGAGGAGGATCTAATCAAGGTCTCAGCAGGGAGCAGGGCAGGGACCCCCTCCCCAAACACCAAGTCGACAGGCTTGCACCTCTCCGGGCCCCCTGACCTCCCCATGGCCATGCTGGCGCTTGTGCAAACAGGCAGGACGAGTCACAGCCCGGCCATGAGCTGCCGGCCCCTCCTCACAGAACCGGGCAGCTCCCCAGGCCCGAGCTGGGCGGCTGTGCTGGCCACGAGCAATGTCCGTCCGGGACACTGCGCTGCATGAGGTCCTGGTGTGCACACACATCCCTGTGGGAACCCACACGAGGTCCCGGTGTGCCCCATGGGAGTCCCACTTCAGTTCCTAGCCAGGGTCCCCTATTTCTGCCAACAACCAAGCACTGGTGAAGGTACCACCACGGCAGCACAGCCTGATACCCGGGCACACACTGCGACCCCACTCGCCCTCAGCACCTTCTGCAGGGCAGGGCTGCAGCTGCCTGGGCTGGCAGCTCATTCCCAGAGGAGCAGGTGACTGTGGGCTGTGGGGCTCCCATGGCCCTGGCACGCTGTGGTGGCAGGCACAAATGGCACAGAGGCCCTGCATGCCCCGCTGGGGTGAGGCACGAGCAGGCGGGTGCCCAGAGCAGCAAACGCGCCCGGAGCAGCCACAGCAGCTGTGACACTGCACAGTGAGGGGGTGTCTGGCACACAGAGCCTCCCCCACGTCAGGAAGGGTCAACCCCTTCCCAGGGACCCTCAGGTTCCAACCCTGTGTGTGCCTCACTGCTCCACAGCTGCCCGCCTTCACGTGGGGCCGTAACACTAAACCTTGTTCTGCCTTTTACCAGCTCCTTAAACAGGAACCACATGTTCTATTTATACAGAAAAACTCATAAACAAGGAAGTATTAAAAAACTGCTCCCACGTGGGGAGCCTCTGCAAGGGTCACCCACTGTGGGTGCCCTCTGTCAGCCTGTGCCTGGCTGTGCCCGACTCGGCAGGGCACAGCCCACACCTGCCATCCACATAGACCCTCTCTGGAACACTGAACAGGTGGGTTGGCATGCGTGGGCACAAGGCAGCCTGTGCCGCACTGCCTGCTCCGGGTGGGAATCCAAAGGCTCCCTAAGAAACCTGCACGGGAGCTGCTGCAGCCCCGTGGGGGCTCTGGTGGTTCTTTCCCTGGATCCCCCCGCTCACTGCAGACCCCAGCCCAGGGTGCAGGAGGTGGGTGCTGCCCATCCTCCGGAGTGGGTCCCAGATCCCCAGGGGCTGCACAGCCATGGCTGGTGTGGGAGAGTGTCCCTGCACTTTGCTGAGGGTTTCCACACTTCCAGATTTATGAGCTGGGTAATTTTCCCAGTTTCTGAAACCTCTTGCAAGAGCATCCATGTGAGCACTGAGTTTGTGACACTATTTGGAGAAAGCAGGACCTTTGACAATGACCCTTGGCCAGCTTTTAAGCTCTCCTTTGGCTGCTGCCAGAGGACTCATCTGGGAGGAAAACACTGTGTTGATAAGCTGCTGCACCGCACGCCTCTGGCACAGCTGCTGGAAGGCATGTCCCTGTCACAGGAGGGAAACCATGTCACCCTCCTCTTCCTCCTCCTCCCAGGCTTGGCACAAGGTGTCAAACACGTCCCGCAGCCGAGGCAGAGCGGTGCTGGCAGGGCTGGGCCGTGGCTGACGGCAGCCAGGCTCCGGGTGCTGGCGCTGCTCGGGCGTCCCGTGTCGGTCACGGGGACACGGCCATGCCAAGCGCTCGTGTGGCACACACATGCCCACTGAAGGGATCTCATCCAACGGCAAGAACAGAGAAAGCACCTCTGAGCACAGCAGGCAGCACCTGCGGGGAGGGAGGCATGGAGGAGGTGACAGCACCGCGTGGGTCCCAGAGTCATTCGGGCAGCATCACCCCTGGCACCCCGCCGGGAACCCAGCGTAGGGCATTCCAGGCTTTGGATATCTGTTCCAAGCGAAGTGCTGCTGACAACAGCTGTGTTATCGTCCTATTCCACCAAACGCCTTGGAAAATCCTGTATTTTTAACATTTTGGTGATCCTGGCAGTAGCTGCTCCCAGCACCATCCCTCTGGGCTGGGTCCCGGCGTCCCTGCTCCGGCCCCTGAGGCCACTGACTCCGCGGGAGACAGGTTCCAGCTGGAACCGAGGGCTCCTGGATCCACGGGGGAGGCTGGCTCCCCCCGCTGCCCGCTCCCGCTCCTCACCCCCGCGGGGAAAGGCTTGTCCGGACTGTTCTCTCTGGCACGGAGTCGCTCAGTGCAGCGCCCATCGCCGCGGCTTGGGCACCTCCCAACCCCGCGAGCGCGCCCCCCGCCCGGACCATTCCCTGCGCCGACCCCGCACCGCGAGGGGTGCTCCGGTACCCGCCGGTGCTCCGGCACCCAGCCCCGTACGGGACCCCCGCCCGCTCCGCCCGGGACCGCCTGACCCGCCGGACCTGCCCCACAGGGACGGGGCTGCCCCCGTCCGCTGCCAGCACCGCCGGGCACGGCGGCCGGGACCCCCTGGCCGTGGTCGCCATCCCGGTCCCGACCCCCGTGGGTGCCGGTGCGGCTCGTCCTTACCGTGGCGGCGCCGCGCGCCGCGGCCAGCGCCGGGAGCAGGAGCGCGGGGAGCAGCAGCGCCCGCATGGCGAGAGCGGCGGCGACCGCCCGCACCGAGTGCCCGCTCCGCTCCGCCCGGCACGGCCCGGCCCGGCCCGGCGGCGGGGAGGAGCCGCCCGTCCCGCCCGCCCGTCCGTCCCGCCCCGTCCCGGCGACGGCACCGGCCCCAGCGGCGGCGGGGGCGGCGCGGCCCCCCCGGGCGGAGCCGTGCCCGCCCCGGGACCGCTCGGGCTCTCGTGTACCGGGGTGCCCGGTACCCCTTTCCCTGGCTGGGCGCCCCCGAGGCGGGTGGCCCTGGGCGAGCCGGGCCGGACCCTCTCTGGAGCTGCCCGGTTACCCGTTTCCTGGTGCCCGGTTTCCCCTCTCCTCGTGCCCGGTGCCGACGCCCGGTTTCCCCTCTCCCCATGCCCTGTGCCCGTTTCCCCTCTCGCCGTGCCCGGTGCCCGGTTTCCCCGGTGCCCATTTCCTCTCTCTCGGTGTCCCTCTCGCGGTGCCGGTGCCCGATGCCCGGTTTCCCCCCTCCTGGTGCCGGTTTCCCCCCTCCCGGTGCCGGTTTCCCCTCTCCCCGGTGCCGGTGCCGCGGGCAGCGCTCGGGGCTCGGCCGGCGGCTGCCCCCTGGCGCCGCGCCGGTCCCGGTGCAGGGGGGAGCCGGGGCGGGCCGGGGCTCGGCGCCCGGGGCGGGGCAGCGCTCCCCGTTACCCAAACCTGTAGTGAAGCTTAGGAAGGAGTGAGACATATTTTTTAAGTGTAT